>CM035442.1:42468291-42535791 GCA_020310875.1 Ceratopteris richardii | reverse complement strand
TCGTCGACACAACAAGCTCCATAGGTGACGTCTCCGAGAACAAAGCACTCCTCGGCACCTGCAAAAGTTTCGAGGATGTCACAGAGCGGAAGGGCGAACATGAGGAGACCCTCGGGTAGCTGAAGCGCTACGCGTTTGGCATTTGCCTGACGAATCCGCCAAATAGTTTTAGGAATCTCAAGGTTGTAATGGGAAGGCAAGACGGCCATGGCCGCCTTAAGTGCTGGATCATTCATTATGGAATCGGGAATCTGCTGTTTCACAAAGCGCCGGGGGCCAGCGCTGGTAATTCCGGGCTTAGGCTTCGGAGTTGGAGAAACCAGTCCAAGCTCCGACGACGTCAGTCCTGTATTTGGACTTGCTGCTGTCCCGTTCTCACCCATAGCATCTTCCTGCTCCTCTCAGAAACGGTAAGGATTTCGCTGAATCGCTGGAAGCAGCAACAACATCACACACTTTGAAAATACAAGGCTACGTATCGCAGCGGCAGACTGCCGGCAAAAGAGTGCCCTAGCCTACACTTTTAAAAGAGACCTGCCGGTATCGTCTCAGCTGAATAGCAAATTAGTTAAATTCACACGTGGAATATAATGAGTTATATTCACAGATGTAGCATATTACTTTTTTTTTACTTATGACCGTAGTTTAATTCAGTTATTTAAACTCCTATTCTTGTGGAATAAGGGGTCTCATGAGTACTATGTTTTTCTTTGTAGACTTGCCATTTCAAAGTTAAAGCCTGGAAGAGTAGGTCTCGGTCTAATCTCCATAAAAAAAAAATCATATTACTTTTTTTAAATGGAGGTTCGACCGAGGCCTACTCCTCTAGGCTTTAACTTTGAAATTGCAATTGTACAAGGAAGGGCATAGTACCCATGGGACCTCCTTTATCCCACAAGAACAGGGGTTTACATAGCTGGGTTAAACTACGGTCACAACTACCACGAAGCAAAACAAACGGTGGCACATCAATCACAAGATACAACTTTCCATGTTAAACATGTCCCTTACATGATGTCGGTGGGGGTTAAACCCTCGCCCCCACCTCAAGAGGTGAGAGTCCGAACCACCCGGACAAGCGGCCTGGGACATAATAGCATATTACTTAAATTCACACATGTAATACAATGTGGCTTTGTATTCAATGGATGGGAATCGTTTTTTTGCGTGTTTTTCCTAAATGATGGATCATGCAACAGATGCGAAGTTTTCATTGCATAGTCCATGTCCCATTGTTCTCGTGGTTGGATCTTTGGTTTTTTGAGATGGAGGTTGAGAGTTCAATCTTCGGGTTGGACATGTAATAGCTTTAGCTATCTAAATCATTTGAAATCAATTATAATCTTGTCTAACTCTCATTTTGTGGGATATACGTGGGTCCCACGAATACTATGTCCATTCACATGTATAGTTGTTTTTTCAAAGTTAAAACTTGGGAGAGTAGGCGCTTGCCGAACCTTCATTTTTTTTTATAGTTTCCATTGGATTTGGATCAATGTTGCATGATAGGTTTCCACATAAGAAACTTCAACGTGATGGAGATGGCAATATTCAAATGTAAAAATAATGTAAGAAATAGTGAGAGTAGTATTTGAACATTGAGAGTAGGTTCAATATTATGAATATTGAAAATACATAAATATAATCAAACTCATGAGCAGACAATAATATAGTCGAAATCCTTGCAAGACAAAGTTGTCTTATCATGATGCTTCAGAGGGGCTACAAGATTTTTGCCAAGGTCCTTGCCAATCGTATTACATGTCATCTTTGATCATGGTTTTTCCAAAATAGAAAGGATTCATCAAAGGTAGATCTATTTTTGATCCGTGATGTTTGGGAAGATATTGAACATGCAAAGGAGTCCTCTCAAAACATTCTCTTCCTCAAGATTGATTTTGACAAAGCTTATGACAAGCTTGAATGGGACTTCATCCTTTAATCCCTTAAGATATTGGATATGGCCCAGGATATATTAAAATGGTATCCATGCTTCTTAGAAATTTGTAAGCTCAGATAAACATTAATGAATAGCTTCTCTCCAACCATACACCGAAAATGATCTATCGATCAAGGTTGTTCGATTGCACCTTTGCTTTTTGCCATTATGTCAATAAGTGCACCTAGGACATATTCAAGGTCTTTCTCTCCCCCACAATCAGGATCACATGGTAATTAGAATCTTTGTTGAAAGCACAAATGTTTTTTTATAGAATGATCTAGTGTATGTCTTGAGTTTTTGGCATTACCTCAACATTTTTGTGAGGCCTACATATCTAGAATAAATCGCTCTAAAACTATCTTTCGTTCCTTCTAGAGTCCTCGTCAATTGCTTCTTGATCATGGGTGTAAGGAGCTCCCATGTGCTCAAATATTTCGCTTGATGGGCATTCTGATGGGTTATGAACTCTCTTTGGATCAACGTTGAAATTTTATGTTTGCCAACCTCGACAACAAACTTGGTTGTTGGAAGGGTGGTGTGCAATGGTGAGCAACACTTTCCTTATTTCCTCATTCATCTACTTCTTAGCTTGTTGGAGGCCAAGTGACATGTCGAAGTTGGAAAGGACCTATAAGGACTTCCTCTGGACCAGAGATCACAATAGAAGAGGTGTGTCAAATATCAAATGGGATATTTTCTCTTGGCCGAAGGACTCAAGTGGTTTGGCTATTCTTGATGTGGAAGCCTTGGCCAACAAATTGGAAGCCAAATGGATGATTAAGGACTATATTAATAACAAAGCTTCTTGGGCCAAGCTTATTTTCAAAACTAAAGATTGCCTTTCTTTCGTCGGTCTCCCTAGATGCCTTGACTTAATCACTCTCTTATTTAATGTCTTCAAAGGCTCGGGGCTTGTGTACTCTCAATGGAAAGGTTGAATAAAATGAAACATTTATGCACTATTAGTGGTGATTGGAAGTGTGACTCGAGCATTAGACAATATGACTCCATTTAGTTCCCAATTGTTGTTATCAAGAGAGTTGATTCGGAGCACCTCCAATGAACAAAGAGGCTTTGGAATAAAGGGTTTTGCATGTGGAAACACCTCTAGAACCATGATAGAATGAATTGAATTAGATTTGAGGAATAAAGGGTCTTGCATGTGGAAACACCTCAAAGTTTATTTTGAAGATTGGCTACTATTAAAACCCAAAATCAATGCTTGGAATGAGGCAAATAGCCTCCTTTTGATTGGATAAGAATACCCTAGCATGAAAGTATTGAGGTGGCATAATGGCATCAAAATGGAGAAGACTCCTAGAATCAAAAGAAACTTGACTTTCAAAACTCTCAAGAAGAAATGGTGTTTGGCTTGGTTGTATATGAGATGGGAGTTCAGACTGAAGGACCTATGGCACTTGCTTATCGAGAATAAAAAAATTATCCTTATCTGATAACTTTTGCATAGGGAGATTTGGACCAATGTCAAAACTAATAAAATTTTATGGTGTGCCCCCGATGGTGTAACAATGCCTTTCCACCCTGCATATTGAACCTGTGAAGTACTTTGGATATGTACTCACTTTGAGATAAGTATATGCATCTTTTACTCCTATCACGAGTAATGCGCATGCCAAGAATATGTTTGACATCCCCCAAATCCTTCATATCAAATGTTTGACTCAACTTCTTTTTGAGATTTGACAAATCATAAGAGGACTTCCCAGCAATCAACATATCATCGACATAAAGTATCAAGCATATCAAGCTGCCATCTAAGCATCTCTTTCTGTAGAGACAATGATCCTCATTGCTTCGAGAATAGCCTTGAGACTTCATAAAAGCATCAAACTTTTGGTACCATTTTCTAGGGGACTGTTTAAGTCCATACAAGCTCTTCTTAAGCTTACAAACTAGACCTTCCTTGCCAAGAACTACATAACCCTATGGTTGTTCCATATAGATCTCATCTATAAGATCTCCATGCAAGAAAGCATTTTCACATCCATTTGGACTAGCTCTAAGGCCTCCATTGCAACGAATCCAAGAAAATGTTGGAGTTAGATGTCTGTGGAAGCACGCGAACAGCACAAGGAGAAGAAGAAGCTTGGAGCACAACACACAATACTGAATGTATTACTAGAGAATGTACAAAGATAAGTAGCCCATTAGGGAAATAGACGTATATAAAAGCCGGGGAAAAAAAATCTCCTAAAGAGGGAAAAAAGTGCCCCGGCGGTCCTAGAGTATTCACACACATCACTACCTAAACATATCAACAAATCCCCCCTGGGAGTGATGCGGTGAACAAGTAGCTGGCACTCATGTATAAAGAAGTGCCAAGCTATGTGGAAATCACTCCACAAAAGGAAGTAAGCCCAAAGCTTTGCACAAAGCTTGAAACTTCTCCCTAGGCAGAGCCTTCGTGAAAAGGTCTGCAATGTTCTCCTGCGTGGGCACATATGCCAAGATGATCTCCCCAGCCGCTTAACAGCCTGCCAATGCTTGACACCTGGGCAATGCATAAATCTTCTCATCTGTGAGATAGCAAACTGAATATCTGGCTGGGTAATGCATAGGTAAATCAGGCATCTAATAGCCTACTTATAGAGGACAGCATCAAATGAATCTCCAGCATCATGAAGACTCAATTGTAAACCTGTCTCCATAGGAGTGGCAATAGGCTTACAGTCTTCAAGGCCAAAACGCTACAATAATGTGTCAATATATTTCGTTTGACACAAATCCATTCCACCATCAATTTGCATAAACTAAATGCCCAAATAGTGATGCAAATGCCCCAAATCAGACGTCTCAAATGAGGCATGCAAATCAGCCTTAAAATCAGCAATATACTTCTCAATAGGACCAGTGAGCAGCATGTTGTCAACATAGACAACAATGATCAGAAGCACATCATTAGCACGCTTAACATATAAGGTGCTTTCAGTTGGACTGTTCTCAAAACCATGTGCAATCAGATAGGCATGTATCTTCTCATACCAAGCATGTGGTGCTTGCTTTAAACCATATAATGCCTTCTTTAACCTGCACACCTAGTTTTCATGCCCTTTCTGCACAAAGCCACGGGGCTGAAAAACATACACTTCTTCATGCAAGTCACCATTCAGAAATGCAGTGTTAATGTCCAACTGATGTACATTCCAACCATGATGGGCTGCAAGTGCACAAATGCTCCGAACAATGGTCATACGACATTTAGGTGCAAAGGTCTCATCAAAATCAATGCCTCTTTCTTGTGCATAACCCTTTGCAACAAGCCTAGCCTTATACCTGTCAATTGTACCATCAGGTTTATGCTTCAAATTGTATACCTACTTAGTGCCAATGGCCTTCTTGCCAGGTGGTAAGTCACATAAAGACCAAGTACCATTCTTCATTATTGCATCATATTCAAACTGCATAGCAGCCATCCAATTTTCTGAATTTTATGCTTCATCAAACGAAATAGGCTCATTCTCATCACAGAGACTAGATGCAGCCATAGCATAGCAATTTGATGCAAAAGAGGCACTATGAGAGCCTGATCGAGTACGATATGACAGAGGAGCATCTAATTTGTTGTCATGCAAAGTCTGCACGAGCCATTTTGGCATAGTTTTTGCCTATTCAATATGAGCTCTCTCATCAACTAGTGCATCATGTAAATCTACATCAGAAATGGAATGATCCGAATCATCACATGAAACCTGCAAAGGCTAAGAAGTTGCCTCATTAGGACCAACACTAGAATGTCCACCTGTAAAAAGAGGCAACAAAGTATCATACATGTCTTTGGAGCGAACAGATGTTTCCTTAGTACATGAAAGCAATGGCTGAATAGCATCTTCTACAAAAGCAACATCACGGCTAACCAGAATGCGTTTAGTCTGTGGATGATACAGATGATAGCCTTTACTTTCATAACTGTACCCAACAAAAATACATTTTACTGCTTTATCATCCAATTTTCTGCAATGTTGTTCATGCACTAATGCATATGCCAAACGACCAAAAACACGCAGATGAGCAACAAATGGCTTGCGGTCATGCCAAGCCTCATATGGAGTGATAGACTGCAGCGCTTTAGTGGGACACATGTTCAGTACATATGCTGCACACATGACAGCCTCAAGCCAGAAACTATGTGGTAAAAGCCTGACTCTTGACCATACACCTCGCCATCTCCATGAGTGACCTGTTCTTTTGTTCAACAACTCCATTTTGTTGAGGTGTATACGACACTATACACTGGTGTTTTATCCCATGTTCAGCCAGAAATGCATTAAAATCAGAAGACATATATTCCCCCCCTCGATCAGAACGGAGGGTGCCCATTTTACATGCTGACAGATTTTCAGCCAAAACCAAAAACTGTTTGAAGCACATGAACACTTCGGACTTTTCCATCAATGGATATACCCATGCATGCCTGGAAAAATCATCGATGAAAGTCACGAAGTAGAGATAATTCCCAAAAGAAGGTGTCTGCATAGGACCACAAACATCACTATGTACAAGGTGCAATTTCTGAGTAGCCCGAACTGAACCATCTTTTGGAAAGGATGAATGTTGCATTTTGCCCAAAATACAGTCTTCACAAACATGTTTTCCAGGTGCCTCTAGTTTGGGCAAAGAGGACACCATTTCAGATTTCTGTAGGCATAACAAACTAGCAAAATTCAGACGATCAAAGCGTGCATGCCAAAGCTTTGCATCTGACATAGCCTGAGAATCATTTACTGCACATGCCAAATCATTTACAGATCTTTCATAGTCTTTGAGCTTATACAACCCACGGCATAAAATGCCAGAAGCAATAATCACATCGCCATTTGACAAATCATGAACTGTACACATGTCATCAACAAATTTCACAACCAAGCCAATCTTGGCTAATGCAGAAACTGATAACAGGTTCTTCTTGATCCTTGGCACAAATAAAGCATCTGACAAAGTGAAAGAACTACCATCAACAATAGTCAAAATGATCTTACCAACTCCCATAACAGGATAAGAGGAGTTGTTGGCACATGTAACAGTATTCCGTGTAGGGGCAGGCTCGAATGAAGAGAAGAAATTGTGCTGCGAGGTAATATATTTGGTTGCCCCATTGTCAAAATACCAAACATCTGAGTCTACTGTAGACATGCACTGCTCATGAGAAGATGGGTCAAAACTGCAGACAGTAGTAAACGCCCATTCTTCTTCCTGCACAAGATAAGCAGACTCTGTTTTTGGTGTAGAGGCCTCTGCAACAACCATTCCAGCCTCTTTCTTCTTTGCCTCTTTACCAGCCAGTTTTGGATAGTTCTTTCCTTCTTCGAATATGCAGAATTAGCAGATTTTTGCTTACTAGTTGAAGAGCTCCATTTTCCTTTGCCCTTCTGACTAGCCAGGAAAGCTGGATCTGCAATGCGCATAATGGACCTATTCTGCCTGGACTGATCTTCCTGCAATAGAACAGAGACTAACTCCTCAAATGATAAGGCATTTGGATTGCCTTTCATCATCAACTGAAGAGTAGAAGTAAAACTCTGATATGAATCAGGAAGACCATTCAGAACGGTCTGCACAAATGAGTTATCTGATATAACCTCATCACCAGAAATCAACTATTCCTTCAAGTCTTTGATCTTCGTTAGGAAACTGTCCATAGAATCACGTTCATTCATGTGCTGACTCTCCAACTGTTTTCGGAGGTAAGCAACACAAGCCTTATTCCTAGCTTGGTACAATGCGGTAAGTGTATCCCAAGCATCCTTAGCTATTCTGCAAGAGCAAATGTGAGGAATAATGGCATGTTTGACAGACACCTATCAATGCATGTGCCTAGGCATCTCTGCCATCCCAACGAATCTGCTCTGCACTAGATGCGGCGAAAACCGCAGCACAAATAGGAATATGTAGAACATCATCATCTTCGACACCTTCTGCATGAGCTTCAGTACCTGTAGTTGTAACAGTTGCAGGTGTAATAGGACGTTTTTCGACACCCTGCACAATGTTCCACAGTCCTTTTGCAACCAACACATGCCGCATCATATAAGCCCATAACGGGTAGTTGGTACCATCCAACTTATCGTCAATAGCCAACATACGGAATACATCACTGCTTTCTGCCATGGTCGGTGACTAAAATACCTTGATGCAGAAAATTGATTGTATCTCAAAAAGTTGAGCAGAATTGCCCAGACAAATTCTGTTAGACCTGTAGCAAACTTCGAGACTCTTATATTGGCGAACAGAAACTAGTATATACCTTTGGCAAAAAAAGACAAAATAGCCTGCACAAGCACTGTGATAATGCGTTCGGAGGCTGAAACGAGCTCAGATCGCGATTTCGGCACCACACAACAAAGCTGTCTCGAAAACATGCCGAGTATGCTCACCAAAATTCGTGCGATTCTGAGACTGTAAATGGAGGAGTTTCGACGGCGCCCTAGATGGAGCAACGACTTGCTCTGATACCAATTGTTGGAGTTAGACGTCTGCGGAAGCACGCGAACAACACAAGGAATAAGAAGAAGCTTGGAGCACAACACATAGTACTGAATGTATTACTAGAGAATGTACAAAGATAAGTAGCCCATTAGGGCAATAGGCGTATATACAAGTCCGGGGAAAAAACCTCCTAAAGAGGGAAAAAAGTGCCCCGGCGGTCCTAGAGTGTTCACACACATCACTACCTAAATATATCAACGACAACATGCGCAAGGTAGTCATCTTGACCACTGGAGAGAAGATTTCCTCGAAATCAACACCATGTTGTTGCTTAAAACCCTTTGCAACAAGTCGTGCTTTATACTTTGGAGAAGCACTATCTGATGTGATTTTCAACTTATATACCCATTTACATGGTAAAGCTTTCCTGCCATTTGCCAAAAGTACTAAATCCCAAGTACCATTCTTGTGAATAGAATCCAACTCACTCTTCATGGCACGCTCCCACTTGACATGATCCTCTATCTACATAGCCTCTTTGTAGCAAGAAGGCTCACCGACATCTATTAGCATAACAAAATCTAAACCTGGAACATATCTAGCAGGTGGATGTGAGACACGTGCAGAACGTCTCAATGGTTGTTGAATAGGAACATGTGCAGACTGATCTGAATGGACATTCTCTTGAACATCCCTATGTGCAGCATTTTTATGCATGCTAACCGGAGGACTAGTATCCTCAAACACCACTCTTCTCACTTCAACCTCCTTAATGGGTTGTTTATGCATCTTAGACTCATTGAAAATGACATCACTACTTCTGATCACTGATCGTGTTTCTGGATCCCATAAGCAATATCCGAATTTTCCTTCTCGACCATATCCAAGAAAAATGCATTTCTTTGACTTATGGTCCAACTTTTGTCTAAGATTCTAGGGTATATGAACATATGCTTCACACCCAAAAACTCGAAGATGATCATAATATGGTGGCTTCCCTGTCCATAACTCTTGTGCCACTTTCATACCTTAGGCAGTACTAGGTGAAAGGTTAATCACATGAACTGCAATCAATACTGCTTCTACCCAAAAGCCTTGTGAGAGGTTTGCATGATGCAACATAGAGACTAATCTATCTTGAATAGTTCTATTCATCCTCTCAGCTACACCATTTTGTACTGGGGTATAAAGAGCCGTAAACTCTCTACAGTGTCGTCGGTATATTGCGCGCTTAAGGGTGCACATGGGGTGCCAAGAAATTGTCTCAACTCAAAAGATGTCAGTAACTAGGAGTAAGAGGTAAAGATAAAGAAATATAACTATTTAGGGAAATATGAGATCCGTTCAGATGAAGCTCCACAGGCAACCATGGATTCAAATTCTTCATAATAAATCAGTCAGAGCTCCAATAACTCCTATAGTCTTCTTGCAATCTTATAGTTGTTGGTCTTTGCAATACTGAAAGCACACATAGAAGTTGATGGGACAATTACCCAACGGAATCAGATTTAGAAATTCAATAAACTTTTATCAACCATGGTCCCCTTTGCTTCATAATATTCAACCACAATTTGAATGCATCCACAACTTCATAAACCTTTATCAAAGTTTTGCATTGGTATAAGATTCTCATAAAACTCATACCAACCACCGGGAAATGATATTTTTCTTTAGCTACCATCGAGTGTCCTGAACCTTTATTTATGATCAATGTTTATTTCATGTGCGTAACGACTTATTTACTCATATCAGGGTTAAAGTTATATTCAAGTCTCACACGCATATTATTACTCCGCAAAAAAAAACTTGTTCATGAAATTCCATATGAATATATATAGCTGTCACTTCATAACCTGATCATATACATCCATGAAATATACGATATAAATATATATTGGACTGTAAAACAAGTCGTTTCCAAGAATCACTGATACGTGAATAGCTTTCACAAGATCTGTATACTCATGTTAATTTATCTCTGCAAATATCTCAACAGTCAGATGTATATAAACCTGGACAAATGTATCATGTATTGTTTAATATTCCCTGCATATTCTAGTACTCATCATCTCCAGGTTCATCATCATCTAGAACTTCTACTCCAACCTCCTCGTAATCCTTCTCAAGAGCGGCCAATTCTAAACAGCTTCACTTTAGTATAGCAATTGCATGCTCACTACATTTCAATGGGACAAACATAAGAACCAACAACCCCTAAACAGTTTCATAAAACTACGTCAGCATGATAATACAACTACTACCATGTATGATATTTAAGGCACCTACTGCAAATCCTAAAGTGGGATTTCCGTTGACAAAAACCAAAGCAATTCCAAGACATTTATTTCTCATGCAAGCACCCCTGCATATGAATTTATTCAGGTGACTCCACTTCCCACGATTGACTTGTTACATCATTTCCATGTTGAAGATCAACAATGTGTTCAAACCAAAAGTATGCACTTATTTAATCCCTGCACATCATGTCAATATTTATGTGCAATATCTTTTTTTACATTCACTTGTCTTGAAAATCCTAATGAAACAAAATAATATCACTTCAAGATCTCTGAGTAATCTGGTCACTTAAAAGCACATATATATATCATCCATTCATCATATATTGTGCGTAGCAACTTAATACAAATACATTACAGCAAAATATGAGTCATCCACATAAAAGGAAATACCATTATATAATGCTTGTCACATCAAATCATGTTCCTTTGTATAAACCTGCAGCAACTTGTAACAGCATGTTACCATGTTGACAATAAGTCACCTGCATATGCGAAGTATGCAACTTGATGCCTCTTGTGAAATCATATGCGATCATCTCATTTTCATGTAAACCTGCATATATATATATATATATATATATATATATATATATATATATATATATATATATATATATATATATATATATATATATATATATATATACACTTTATTTGCGCACTTCCTTCTACTAACAATTACTCCATAGAGCATCGACAAGTCAATAACTCTTCATACAACCCTGACTACTAAATCGATCAATGCTCAAACACTGTTCATACATCTCCTCACATTCATCATATTAAAATAAACATGGAATGCTCCCGCATAGTAAAAGAGAAGGAGAGAATACAAATAAACTCTATTATAGACGATAGCTTACTGTTGCATAGTTTGACGTACATAGAAAATGTTGCTCATTTCAGAAACATGGTATTCTTTTGTGAGAGCTACAAAGTAGCCTTCATTTTGTGTCTCCACCTCTTCCCTGCAACGCACATATGTCGCCTGGCCTTCAGCGCAGCTTGCCCTCACATAGAGATGCCGGCCCTTCCTTCCATGTTGGAGTCTCGTCCTCAAACAAAAGGAAACATGCACACCCCTCCTCCTCGTTGTTTTTCATTTGCTCATTCGTACGTGCCTCCCTTCCTAGGCTATGGAGATCTGCCTCTCTCCTGTATGCAATCTTCCCAAAGAAAAACAAAACGACCCCCCAGAATCCCCTTCTTTGCTTATATTCTCCCCTTGGCCACCGATCAATAAAATTTGGATTTTGTTCCTTCCCTTCTCCTCGTCTCCAAATGGTTCCCCCTTTTTTCTTGCATGCCCTCCACATGGATGCTGACCATTAGTCTCTTCGCTCTCCCTTTTGGAAAGGATGTGATTCCCTCATAATAGAATCCATGTACTCTTTAAAAACAATGTGGATAATTTGTGAAATCCAATGAATACCCACCGAAAACCAATATAACGGGTAGAAATGATACACTCAAGTGCAATACTTCCTCCTTAGATAGCCTCTTGGAATAATACAACCTTCTTAACAACATATTTTGCAACTATCAAATTATCCAAATTCATACAAAGCAAAGAAATTTCCACTTTGGCCTTCTATTAATATGTTTCTTCAACTCTAATATCCGAAATAGTTCCATTCTCATGAACACGAGGGTGCATTAGTGGAGAAAAAATCTCCATGACAACGGATCCCTCTAGACTGACATAAAAGGCTAAATTCATGTGAGGTATACTCACCCTTGTTATCTAAACATAAAGCCTTAAGCTTAGTTCCTTTCTCAGTCTCAACTGAAGCAAGCCATTTTTTGAAAGTAGGGAATACCTCATCCTTCGATTTGATAGGATATACCCAAACTTTTCTAGTAGCATCATCTATGAAAGTGACAAAGTAGAGAGAACCACCTAAGGACCTAGTGGGCATGGGGCCACACACATCTGTATGAACAAGATCTAAGGGCTGAATTTAAGAGTCAATGTGCGTTCTATGCACATTTCTGGTTTGCTTTCCATATTGACATGCTCACAAAATGAAAAATCAGAGAAAGATAACACAGGTAGGTAGCTAGAACGAGAAAGATTTTCCATTCCACTGCGAGATATATGGCCCAAATGACCATGCCAAATACAAGCCATAGGTTGTTCAGTAACATCTAACAAGTGTTCTTTCTCTTATACAAATAAAGGATAGCCAATTTTGCTTCCTTTTGCAATTACCATATTGCCCTTTGATATGCGAAAGGACTGAGCATAGAAGACCACCTTGTAACCAAGGTCATCAAGTTGACCAACTGACATCAAACTGCGTGATAACTGAGGTACATGGCGTACATTATGCATAGTAAATTTTGAACCATCAATGAACTGCACAACCACATCTCTAATCCCCACAACATCACACTGGTAAGAGTCACCAAGTCTCACAGTACCAAGAGACTTTGCTGCATAATTAGAGAACCATTCTCTATGTAGTGTCACATGGAAAGAAGCACCAGAATCTAGCAGCCATGTGTGGGAAAGAGAATCAGCCATAAGCGCCTCAGATGGCACAGTAGTATCAAGCGTCAACACATCAGCATCATCAGAAATAGCATTAATTTCTTCAATCTTCACAATGGAAGTAGATGGTGCAAGCAACTGTTTAACATGCCCATCAACGTTTTGTCCTTTACCTTAAGCATTCTTTAATGCATAACAATCTTTCTTCATATGTCCTTTCTTATGACAATAATGGCATTCGATATCCCTCTTCCTTGATTTACTTCTACTCTTATTTCGTTGACCTTCTTTTCCTTGTTCTTGCTCCTGCCATGTTGCTGATTCTTTCCTTGGTAAGAATCATGAACATTATATGCATCTCCACTCTAAGTGCCAACCATAGATTTTCTACGAATCTCCTCACTCAAGAGTGCTCCACATATGTCATCATAGACAAGTTTACCACAAGGTGCACTATTGCTAATAACTGTGCAAAATGTATCCCATGATGATGGCAAGGTGCATAACAACAATACTGCTTTCATTTTGTTATCCATATCCATTTTTTGAGCCTGTACCTAGGAGAATATAGCATCAAACTCATTTAGATGAGCAGCAACACTATCTGTGTCCTTCATACGAAGGTCATATAATTTTCTCATCAGATACACTGTATTTGATGCCATCTCTTTTTCATATGTATTGCATAACTTCTTCCAAAGCTCCTCTGCACTTTCAAAGTCTAATATTGTAAAGTAGACATTATTTGCCAGGTGCAAGCGAATGGTAGACCTGGCCATTTCATCTAACTCATCCCAATCATCTTCATCCATGTTAGTAGGCTTCTTTGAAATCCCATTTATTGGCTTCCATTGTCTCCTTTGAATTAGCACATCTTTAATCTGATTCTTCCATAGAGCAAAGTTTGTGCCATCAAATTTTCGGATCTCAAAATGGTCTTTGCCCTGCAAGTTATAGCTCCTCTTCGGAACACTAGCACTAGACCCTAATCCACCGGATGTGCATGAGGCCTCTGACGCCATGATGGTAGAGAACCAAATGGAATGATAATGGAGCTAGAAGAGTCCGAACACCAACGAAAAAGTGTATCAAGGAGCAAATCGAACACTATATAGTTGACAAAACAAAAAATCTAGAAAAACTTTGCTAAAGTATCCTCTGTAAAATGAGCGTATGACTAGTGTCAAAATATCATAAAACTGCAAGTACTGACATGTTTTCCTGCATAGTGAATCATTGACTCCACTGCATATAATTAGTTACCCAATAGGAGCCAACTAGGCTTATCGAGCACTTATGAACAATTATCATACATCTCCTATGGCGAGGCTAGGTAAGTCTTCCACCTTCATCATCGAAGAGACTCCAACATCTGGGTGTCTCCCAGTTAAGAAAACCTCACCACAACCCTCTTTATCAAATGTAAAAGGCTTTATGCAAAGAACGTAACTGCTACATCAATGACCACATGGACGTACATAAGCGGTATCCACAGAAGCATACATGATGTGTATGTGCTCAATATATGCAGTAAAATGACACTAAAAGGTTGAAGGCATAGCCCTAAAGCTAGCCAATAACTCCGACAAGTGTATGTTAACTCTAATGTTTTTGGCTCAAAAAACCTGCATAAATTTGCAGCGGGCTGCTCTCACCAAAAACCTCTCCAGAAACCTGTAGTTTTGCAAGTGTGGCTGAAAAACACAGCCCCAAAGGTTGATATTTATTGTCGGAGAAGCACAAAGAACACTCTTCTTGATGTTCCCGGGCCTGTGTGAAGAGAACTATGTGCAAAAGTACTCCAAAATGGCTCCAAAAGACACCCAAATATGCTTCAATAATAGGCTTTGAAAGCAAATAATGAAGCTTTGAGGGACCAAAACATGTTCAAGGTAATGTCAACCTTAGTCTTTCCCCTTCTTCAGACACCACAAGAGTGTAGCTTAGTGGCAAGAGATTGTCACGGTTAAGCGAGCTCTAGGGGGAATAGTACTGGGATGGGTGATCTCCCAGGAAGTACCGGGAACCTCTATCTTCCTTGATCGTTGAGGTTCTCCCTCACGTGAAGCCAACGACACCAACGGTGACTTCAGTGAGTGGCTGAGAAAATATATATAGGGCTCTGTACTACAGATCCCTGGCCATCCCAAGAACCCATGAACAGTTGGGAAGTACATTATAATTAATCTGACAAGATAACAAATTAACAGTGTTCTCAGTTGGACTATTCTCAAAACCATGTGCAATCAAGTAGGCATGTAACTTTTCATACCGAACACATGGTCTTGCTTCAAACTAGATAATGCCTTTTTCAACTTGCATACTATTTTCATGCCCTTTCTACACAAAACCACAAGGCTGAGATCTTTACATTTCTTCATGTAAGTCGCCATTTAAAAATGCAGTTTTGATGTCTAACTGATGTACATTCTAGCCATGATGAGGTGTAGAGTGCACAAATGCTACAAACAGTGGTCATTCAACATGTGCTCTTTCTTTCAACAACTTCATTTTATTAAGGTGTATATAACATTATACATTGATGTTTTATCCTACTCTCAGCTAGAAATACATTGAAATAAAAATACAGGTATCCCCCCCAAATCAGAATGAACAAATTTTCAACCATAACCAAGAACTGTTTGAAGCACACAGACACATCATACTTTGATTTCAATTGATACACCTATGCATGCCTGGACAAGTCATAAATAAAAGTCACAATGTAAAGATAGTTCCCAAATGAAGGTGTCTACATAGGACCATAGTCATCACTATGAACGTTTCAATTTATGAGTAGCTTGAACTGAGCCATCATTTGGGAAAGGAGGAATGCTACATTCTGTCCAAAATGTAGCCTTCACAGACATGTTTATAAGGTTCCTTCAAGTTTGGGCAGAGAGGACACCATTTTAGATTTCTAAAGGGAAAGCAAACTATTGAAATTCAAATGTACAAACCGTGCATGCCAAAGCTTTGCATTTGAGATTTCTTGAGAAACTTGAATAGCGCATGCTAAATCTTTCGTAGATTTCACATAGTCTACTGTTGACCACATGATTTCTCCTACATCATTTCCATTTTTATCCGCATGAGTGCATCTCCATTTTGTATCAAGGAGGCATTCCATTTTATATTGTATCTCTTTTGTATTTGACTACCTTGCCACTTCCTTATATCATTGTATACATTCTCCTTCAAGAGGAATTATCCCACATTTGATGCACTTTGGAGAGCCCCCTCCAACTCTATATAAGGAGGGCCTCTCCCCCCATTTGTACTTGGTTAGAAACTTGAGAAGCCTACTCCATGCTCTTGGCAAGCTCACTCTAATCCATGTGAGTTTTCCCATTTCATTCTCTATTGACTTTTGAGTCTCACACTCTTTCATTTTGTGAGTACACCCTTCTTTTCATTTTTTTCCCTCGCATTTGCTCTCTATGTGGTATCAAAGCTTTGGGTGGAGGTTTTGATAGTGATTTTGGTGGTTTTTTGGTGTTGGTGGTGCTAGAGTTTGGTGATGTTGCTTGCCACCTATTTAGAGAAGTTTTTTTGCCATTATTTTTACTCTTTAGGGCCTCATTTTGCCCATTTTCCCACCTTCCTACCATTCTTTTTCATCATTCTCCCACCCTTTACACCCATTTTCCAACCCTCCCACACTCTTTGTGGCGGCATCTAGTGGTTCTTTCACTATTTTACTCTTTGTATGGAGTATTTTCACACCTCAAGTCTTTAAAGTGTTTATAAACATGTTGGTGACATGTCTTAGTTGTAACTATTATCTTGGTAGATTTTGTGTTTTACCGATCTTTTCAATGGAATAATCCCCCATTGATGGTCGTTGAAATGTGTCCATATGCACTGTTAAATATCAGCTTGTGTAAGGAATGCTATATTCTATTATAGCATGGTGATGCTTTGTTAATGAAATTTTCCGTGCATGTGGTTTCAGCACCTATGTCTTGTGTTTTGCTTCACCAAGAGAGTTTGTCTTCCTTGGAATCTCTCTAAGAAGAAGAACGTAGTTTTATTGTGCACATCCTCTAATCCATAAGGATGTGAGTTACTATGTAGCTGCAATTGTCTGCCATCCAGGACCTTGGTTGTTTAATATTGTTTTATTGTAGTCATGAGCCTCTAGGAGCTGTAAGCTTTTGTCTACCCAAAAGAAGATGGGAGACAACAAGAATGTGTGATTCCAAATAGCCATGAATGCAAACTGGGGAAATCTCCATCACTTGAGTTTGGGGATTGCAGTTAGACGTCTGCGAAAGCACGCGAATAGCACAAGGAAGAAGAAGAAGCGTGGATCACAACACACAATATTGAATGTATTACCACTAGAATGTACAAAGATAAGTAGCCCATTAGCGCAATAGGCGTATATACAAGCCGTGGAAAAAAAAACCTCCTAAAGAGCGAAAAAAGTGCCCCGGCAGTCCTAGAGTGTTCACACACATCACTACCTAAATATATCAACATTGTACTTAAGTGAATTATGATGTACATAAGCATAAAAAGAAGAGTGTCTTAATGCAAGTCCACACTTAAGTAAGTGAATTATGATGTGCATATGCATAAAAAAAAGTGCCTTGATATGAGGCCTCAGAATGTGGCCTTCTGCGTACATGCTTGGGAATGCATTCATGTTGTTGGGTGCATAGGAAGAGGTTGAGCCATGAGCACATGATTGGTTTTTTTAGAGGTTTCCTATTAAATAAGATGGTTTTGTATTGCACTAAATAGCTCCTTTATTGATTGGCTTACATCAAACCTGAAATGTTTCATGGATGGCTCTAAAATGCTATTATTCACTTTTAGCTTCCACACTTCTTACTCAAAAGGGCATTGTCTTGATGGTCTGTTTTACTTCTTATTATTTCTTTTATAGTTCCTATTATGAGCTTTAAAGAAATTTTGTGCAGGATTTTTTGACCATTTTGATATCCATAGTTTGGTTGTTGTCTCTACTTCAAGATCATTTGCTTGGAAACCATCTTTGTTGATAATATTTTCACCAGCTTAGTGAGTTGATTTGGTCTAAATGATGGGTCTTTCTTTTGATTCTTCTTCACATGTTTCTACTTTTGTTGATTTTCACTTCACTAGTTTTTTGAAAAAGGATTCTTTTTTTGGGAAATAACTCAATTCACACAATTATATGCTTCTTTGGGATCCAAAACTACTTTCCAATTCTTTCTGCATCTAATATTCACTTTGGAGTACTTATCCATAGTTGACGGTCTCCTTTGAGTTTCTTGTGACTTTTTCTTCTCCTTGAGAGATCCCTTCTTGCTAAGAGGTTCTACAATTGTTGGATCCTTACTTTCACTCCTTGGTGTTGTCTATTGGCAAGTAAATTTGAGATATTATACTAAGTGCATAGATAATGGGCTTAGTTGTGGTGAATTTATTCACACTATTATGCTTAACAAAAAATGAAATATAAATTTTTCTAGCATCCACAATGCCATTCACAACTTTGTATGTAAAATTGAGACAAACAACAAATCCACACATCCAATGTCTTCCTAAGATAAGTGGTTTTATGTGATCTTCATCTTTGCATACTAAGAATTTTCTCTAATTACCCTACCACTAGTAGAATGGTGTTTGAACCTCTCTTATCTAGGGTATAGTATTATCATCCACACCTAGAATAGCATCTATTTGATATATCAATCCATAATACTACAATACAAGTGATATATAAATAATATCCTCTTGGGCATCTAAATCTACAAAGGCCTTTTGCCACTTAGGGTTTTCTACCCCTATTCTTATCAAGATATATGGCTTTATTGTCTCATTGGGGCTCTCATTTGTTCTAACTTCTTCGGTATCAACCTCAATTCACAATCTCTTACCTTTAATACTATAAATTCACGTATACTCCTCTCTTTATTTCTTGAGCTTGTAATTGAGTTTCCTCCTGTAAATGTTGCTCTTAAATCTTTGAATTTTTAACCTTCTATAATCACTAGTTAAAAGCTCTACGTATATTTTCATCCTACAACCATTGCTATAATTAGGAAGTACATCTCCCTCTAAGATGGCTATGTGTAATGAACATCTTGTGGATATTCTACTTAGTATAACCTCTCTCTTGTTTTTTTTTTTGCATGCTACTTTGATATGTATACCTCTAATGGATTAGCCTCCTATAAATCTTTGTTTTTTATATGCACATCATAGTAGGCCTCTTGTTTTTTCTAATAGCATAAATAATTGCTATAGCTCTTATGTTTTTTGCAATCATTCGAATAATGGAACGTGTTTCAATGATTTGTATCATATCTACTCATAATATTTCTCTACTCTTTAAGATGGGCATTTAAAAATCAATAGGTATAAACTTACATTAATGTTGTAGTTCATGTTAAAAGTGTTATTTCCATGGGATTCTATAAGCGGGCGTGGTTTAGCGGATCCCTTGTACTGCTAGGCAGATGGCCAAGGTTCGAGTCCCGCATAGGGCTGGATACCTCAGAGTTCCTCAAGATGGGTGCCTCTACCTTACGAGGTCGGGTGTGTGTGTCTTTCCAAATTCATTGTACTCTTAAAATATTAAAAAATATATATATATATATATATATATATATATATATATATATATATATATATATATATATATATATATATATATATATATATATATATATCGTACACCAAAGGGCATGATGTAGTTACTTGTTTCGATTAGCTCTTTGAGAACTTACAAGCTTAATCGATACAATGTACGTTACTTTTCCAGTACTATCTACTTGACTATTGACTTGTGGATGATAGGATGCGAATGTCTTATGCATTACTAAAAGCTCAATTAATGAAATGAATGCACCTATCACTTAGGATTTCTATTGAAAGGTCAAAACAAGTGAATACACGATGAAACAAAACACTTGGGGTTTTAGCTTTCACCCACTTAATATATTGAGTAGTCTATAGCTACTACTTATACACTGATCCTCTCGCTGATGGATTGATGGATTTGATTAAATCCATTTCCCAGTTTGTAAAGATTCTTCCACCTATCATTGAACTCAAGGGCATTTGATCTCTTCTCATAGGATTTAACTCTTTGGCATGTATAACACCTTTTCACAAACATCTTTGCATCCATGTGATTCACCCGTGGCCACTTTGGCATGTGTAATGAAGCCCATTACATTGGAACATTCCCTTCCTTTGCTTCTTCAAAAATAGATATTCGTAGTTTATCATATTCTTCATGCACTTTGATTCTACCAAATATGCATTTTCAACAGAGCAGTCTTTTCTCTAGAGTTAATGAAAGGGTATCAGTGATCATTTCTTGTAAAATCTTTGTGACATGAAATTTATGAAGGATTGACATATCTTTGAACAAAGGTGAAGTAAGAAATCATGGAATCCTTGGATTCAATGGTTTCTCATGATTTCGGACACCATAAGACATCCTTCTGATGATTGCCCAGTGATAGAAACATGTAGTTGGAATAGATAACCTTACATTCTCTTTCTCAGGACTCCACAAGATTGCATATCCATAAGTGCCACTTTCCAAAGTCAGACTTCTCTCTATGTTTTATGTCTCAAACTTTGTTAACCACCATGCGCTTTACTCTTAAACCTTGTGTGTGAGAAACCATTAGGTGCAATCAAGGAATATTGACCAAGTCGAACAAGGATGATGGTGCAAAGAAGGGTATCAGCATTCCATTCCATTCCGAAATTTCAGTAACTGTACTATGGTATGCTGAGTCACAAGGACTGCCCAGAAATTGGCTCCCTGGACTACAATCCATATTCATTGATTTATTCTGCAAATCTGGGTGCACAACCCATCTTTTTTGAGCCAGCTTAATGCTTTGTGTTTCAATCAACAAAGATATGGAACAGGTATCACCATGGAATGTTTCAAAGTACATTCAGTGGTAGTCCCTGTCACATTACTATCCTTCAATTACCGACATAAAGGTTTGACATAACACCTATGCAGTAACACCCATTGGCCTCAAGTTGACTGCACAAAATTCTAGTTTTCCAAACTAGTATAAATGTTTGACATTACAAAGTATGCAGTGACGCCCATTAATCTCAAATTGACTGCATCTCCAAAAGCTAGCATCCAAACTCAAAATCACAACAAATGCAACATGATCCATCAACCGAAGATTAACCTTAAGTCTCAACACTGGCATAAAGGTTTGACATCAAAATGTACGCAGTAACGCCCATTGGCCTCAAATTGACTGCATTTCCAAAAGCTAGTTTTCCAAACTCAACATTACCATGAGTGCAACATGATCCAATTAAACCATTTAAAATGTGTGAATCAGCCTGCTCTGGCATTCCTTGTAGAAACATCTCAACTCCATTCAAGTTCCCAGCTCGTGCCATTAGGTCTATCATGACTGCATAATGTTTTAAATTTGGTGATACACAAAACACTCTATGCATGGACTGAAAAACTTCCACAGCTTCATCGATAAGGCCTCCATGGCGGAAGGCAGAGAGGAGAGAGAGAAAAGTCACGCCATCTGGTTTTAAACTGGACAACTGCATCTCATGGAAAAATTCTGAACACCATGAACAGTTCCCTTCCAATGAGTAGGCAGTAATACAATTAGTCCATGTCACAACATCAGCCCTGCTGAATGCTTCAAAGGCTGCTAGAGCATCTACCAGGCTGGAACAGGCTGCATATGCATGGACAAGTGTGTTTGCAAATAATGGACCTCCATCATCCAGCGCTGAAATCATAGTAAAATGAAGCTCTTGCACTACTTCAAGGCTCCCAGATCCACGACAAGCCTGCAGAACATTGGCAAGGGCAATGTCAGTGAAAATTATTTGTTCCTCTTGCATCTGTTTATAAAAAGTCAATGCCTTCCGCTCTGATCCTTCTTGGAGGTATGCAGACAACATAGCTGTCCATGCTATAATGTCAGGGTTACATATTTCATTGAAGGCAGTCTCTGCTTCTGAAACAGCTCCACACTTGCCATACATGCTCACAAGGGAGCTTCCAACAACATCATCCGTAGTAAAACCTTTGTTCTTGGCATCAAAATGTAGGGCCCTGCCTATGTCTAAAGAAACCACTTTGATCGGGCACCCATTCAGCATAACAGCATCCTCTCTGTCTGCTAAGGTTCCACATGCTTGGAAAGCAAACAAAAAAGTTACCCTGTTTGGACTTACAGACTCTTCCTGCATTTGCACATACAACTGTAAAGCCTCTTCAACCTGATCATCCTCTACATATGCAGCTAGTATTGCAGTCCAAGCAACAACATCACGATCAATGAGACCACTGAAAACTGCTGTGGCTTCAGAAGTTGATTTTATTTTGTTGTAAAAATTTATAAGAGTACTGCCAACAAAGCCATCAGAAGCAACAGCTTTGCGTCGGCCATCTGCATGCAAAGCTCGCCCTATGATTGATGAGATAGCTTTTGTAGGTTTATACTGTGTTGCATTCCATTTTGCTTCTTCAGTAAGTATGCAACATGCCTGGATAGCGAACACTAACGGTATACTGTACAGATTTACACCTTCTTCAGACATCTGTCTGTAAATCAATAATGCTTTCTCTCCTTGGCCGCTCTCAATATATGCTGACATCATCCCACTCCAGGCAACATCGTCAGCATGCTGCATTTCCCTGAACAATGACTCTGCTTGAAGAAAATCTCCACACTTTCCATACATACTCACAAGTGAACTCGCTACAAAGATATTGGAATCGAAGCCTTTCTCCTGAGCATCTCTATGAAACTGCTTGCCTTGTTCAATGTCCAACAAATTTCCACAAGCTTTGAGCACTGTCACATAAGTGAATGCGTTGGGTTCAATACCATCCTCCAACATGGAGGAGTACATGCCCAAAGCTTCCTTATTCTTACCGAGGGACATGTACGCATTTATCATGGCTGTCCATGAGAACACGGTGCGGCAGGGTAACGAGGAAAACACTTCAGATGCTTCGTCTACAGCACCACATTTAGCTAACATCACCGTTAAGGAGTCTCCGAACAATCCAACAAGGGGGAGCCTACGTTTAGAGATATGGGAAAATGTAAGCCTTGCAAATTCAAGGGACCTGCTTCGGTTGCAAGCTTTGAAGAGTGAGATGTACATACTTTGGCAGGTGCAAGAATCAACAGACGAAAGGAGGTGTAAAGCCTGGTGAAGCTTCCCATGACGCAAAAGGGAATTGAAGTGAGGGTGCAAACCACGTGACAACAGGGAGGTCAACCGGGAGTCGACCCAAGATGGTTTCCAAGGATTGTCCAGCCAGAGGGGCTCTCGCGACAGCTTGTGGCGAAAATCCGGATAATTGGGATTTCTCTTTGATTCTCTGTAATCCCACCATTGTGATGGGTCAGCAAAGAGAGACCGCCATGCGTGCTCACTTCTGAGGGGATTCGCACCAGAAGCTGCTGCAGCTTCGTCCACAAACAAAGCCATCGCTCGCCTCTGCAGGTTCCCTCTCGCTTCACCATCTCTTCACAGATTGCCATCCGACAGGCCACTGGCCGAAGATCGACAAAAATGTGGGCATTTACTTGGTAGCTGGGCTTTGTATATCATGGGACTAAAAATAGATAATCTAGGCAGAGGTTTCAAGACCCATGCTCTTCGTGCATGTCTACAGCAGACTGACTTTGACATTCACGAGCATTACTGTATTCTGCAAGTGATAAATCGATCAAGAAGCACATAATAATGCAGAGGACTTCATCAACATCGATTGCCCTGTTGATTTTACAACACAAGCACGATGTAAACCAGATTTCTTGAGCGTCTTGCGCCAAAGTATTCCAATGAAGAATACTAAAGCCGTCTGACCACTTGTCACAGCAATTGTTGCCTCTACATGCACTACATAAGAGTCTCCATCGTTTATCCTTGAGTTTCGTGTTAGTCTGTTTCTACATGCACTACATAATCATGTCAATCTTTTATCCTTGAGTTTCATATTAATCTGTTTTTGCTTTGCTAATCATCTGCAGAAACGTGAGCGAGGGACGATGATGAATGAAATCTCATCATTCAATCCAGTGGGCGTGATTTAGCGGTTGTGTCTTGTACTCCTAAGCAGATGGTCAAGGTTCAAATCTCGCCCAAGGCTGGATGCCTCAGCTCTTAATGAGCGTTCTCTAACTGCTCTGTACCATATGATGGGTGTGTGAGTGTGTTTTCAGTTTCCTATTGTACTCAAAAAAAAAAAAGCATGATTCAATGCTCTATTGTGGATGATATTAGCAAGGTGTATGTTTGAATATCTTGAAGTCATATTCGTTTGCAAGGATGAATGGAAGAATGTAGAAAAACCATTTTCACATATTGCGTACTAGGCCGGTATATGTTGAATCACAAACTGATGTTTTGGGAACTCATATCCCATGTAGCTTGCTATCAATAGAAGGCATATAGCTTGCATGCCCTGTAGTTGTGAGGGCATTGATTTGTTTGTTGGTGGTGTTGTTGTTGCACCTAAAAACGATAATGGAAATTTAGCATGATAACGAAAGATTGTGGCCATGTCTTGCATAAGATTTTTCATGTGAAACACTCATGTTTTCTTGTTAGCATTCATTTCACAAGTGCAAACGGATGGGGCTTGCAATTTTCAATAAACTATTCATATGTAGCCGCAATGTCTAGAGAAATAGGATAGTGAGAAAGACCAATGAGATCATGGAGCTTTTGCTGAGCTTGGAAATCATTCCATGGGTTGCGAGAAACATCCCCTACAATAAACTTGAACCTGATGCTTCGAGTGTCCCATGGTCATTGCACAAAAGGGCTCTTTTAGTGCACCATGTAGAATGAACTGATGCTTGAGTGATCAACTGGCTTGTGGCTCATAATGATAGCAACATAATCCCGTAGGACTGCTCCATAAATTTCATCAATTCCTACAATCAACAATCCTAATCATGCATTCACTAGTGAGATAACTCTTTTTGCCATGGCTTCTCTAGCAAGCTGCAGTTCAACCACACACAAAGGTTATTTCTTGTTCATCGGCCAGCCATCCCTGAACTCTATCTTAGAGTCTCTTGTGAGAGAGACTTCTTACTCCAATCTTCTACCAAATGGGCATAATGTCCCTATGGATACCATGTGGCATTTGTTCCACCTCATCCAAGAGGGTGTACATCAATAATGTGACATTCCCCTTGAAAGTATTTCTTCTCAAAGGTGGGAGACCGTTTGCTTGGTGCCTATTATCTCCCATACACATTCAACTTCCAAACTATCACTCCATGACATATAACATCATCAAAATGACCCACGTCCATATGATGTATCCTATATGGAGTAATCTTATAAAAAACAAGAGTAAAGTGCCAAGCTTATAAGATTGACCATATCATAGTGGAGATAATAAATCATAGAATCCTTTGAAACGTAGAACAAAGTCCCATAAAAAGTGACTCCAAAATCCATCAAGTACTAAATGATAGATTTGCCCTCATGTCACTCTTGGTCTTTCTAACCTTGGTGTACTCATAAGTAATAGTTTAATCTAAACTACCTTGTGATCTATGCACATACAACATCATGTCTAACATATACGGCTCCCTTGGTAATAAAATGAAATCTTTACATTCCACTAGCCAATAATTATTTGGTTTCATCCACTAACTTTGGACTAAGCTCCATTGGAAGAGCATCTATTGGAACTAGTGCAAACTTTAATACTTTCTCTTCTCTTTAGTTTTCCATTTGAATGCAAAAAGCATCCCCTTTTGATATTCATATAATCCCTAGTACCCATCCTCCTAATTGATGCTCACACATCATTCTCATGATGAAACTCCAACTAAGAGTTTGGTAACCCAATAGGTTAGATCTATCCACATCCCCTAGAAACCCGAAAGAGAGGTTTAATAACTCTACTTCCAGTCTCACTAATGTCAATAATTAGGTCATCTCATCTAGTCAAGGACCATCACTAGAAATAACATAATTACTTCTCTCGAGAGTCTCCATATGAGACTCAATCTAACCACCATGATTAATTGATCTCCCTATTGCCTTTGATAGAAGAGTGCCACTCCTATCTAGAAAATCTAAAAATGAGAAAGTGAAACTCTCTCTCTGTCTCTCTAATCTCATCTAAGGAAAAGAGATCTAGTAGTGGAATCTATTCCACTTTCCCTTTCCCTTTGAAAGAGATTTTGTTGAATTCAATTGCTGTACTTATCCATAACTAAGAATATGTATATAACTTCTCCATGTTGTTTTTCTTCCAAAATAATGGAGAATCAAATTCCCATGTGAAGGAAAACTACATTGACAGTAGCGTAAATGAATTCCTTCTTGATATGTGGACTAAGAGATGTTTTCTAAACACCTCTTTTCACTAGTGGAAAACATACTCAATTCTTCTCCTATGAAGAAAATATGTTTTCCTTTGAGAACTCTTCTTCTAAGGCCAAGAAGAAAAGGGCTCAAAGGGAAATAATCCCCACTGTGCCATACCAATGGTTCTCATGTCCAACCCATGGAAGCACAATTCCACTAAACAAATCATATACCTAGTTCCCATCACCAATATGGAACTCCCATATATCCTAGGTGGTGGATTCTTGTGAATCCCATATGGTATAACTAGACTAGCTTGATTTAGATGTTTCTAAGATCATCAACCTACCAAGTCGATCTAGTTCTTGTTGATATATTTAGGTAGTCATGTGTGTGAACACACTAGGATTGTCGGGGCACTTTTTTCCCTCTTTAGGGGGTTTTTTTCCCTCGGCTTGTATATCTGCCTATTCCCCTAATAGGCTACTTATCTTTGTACATTCTAATGGTAATACATTCAGTATTCTGTGTTGAGATCCAAGCTTCTTCTTCTTCCTTGTACTATTCGCGTGCTTCTGTAGACGTCTAACTCCAACAATTGGTATCAAAGTAGGTCGCTACTTCATCTAGGGCATCGTCGACACCTCTTTGGTTGTAGACTCAGAATTGCACGAATTTTGATGAGCATACTCAACTGTTTCCAAGATCAAAATAGCTTCGTTGTGTGGTGCCCAAATCGCGATATGAGCTTGTTTCGACCTCTGAACACACTATCCTAGTGTTTGTGCAGGCTATTTCATCTTTTAGTGCCAAAGGTATATACTAGTTTTGGTTCGCCAGTATAAGCGTCTCAGAGTCTGTTACATGCTTAGTAGAATTCATCTACGCAGTTTTGTTCAACTTTTTGAGATACAGGGTACCAACTACCCGTTGTGGGCTTATATGATGCGACATGTATTGGTTGTAAAAGTACTGTGGAACATTGTGCATGGTGTTGAAAAACGTCCTATCACACCTGCAACTATTACAAGTGCAGGTACTAAAGCTGATGCAAAAGGTGTCGAAGATGATGATATTCTGCATATTCCTATTCGTGATGCAGTTTTTGCTGCACCTACTATAGAGCAAATTTGTTGGGATGGCAGAGATGCCCAGGCACATGCATTGATAGCTTTGTTTGTCAAACATGGATGCCATTATTCCTCACATTCGCTCTTGCAGAACAGCTAAGGATGCTTGGGATACACTTACCATATTGTACCAAGCTAGGAATGAGGCTCGTGTTGCTTACCTCCGAAAACAGTTGGAGAGTGAGCACATGAATGAAGGTGATTCTATGGACAATTTTCTAACAAAGATCAAAGACTTGAAGGAACATTTTATTTCTGGTGATGAGGTTATACCAGATATCTCACTTGTGCAGATGGTTCTGAATGGTCTTCCTCATTCATATCAGAGTTTTGCTTCTACTCTTCGATTGATGATGAAAGGCAATCCAAATGCCTTGTCATTTGAGGAGCTAGTCTCTATTGTGTTGCAAGAATATTAGTCCAGGCAGAACAGCTCCATTATGTGTGTTGCAGATCAAGCTTTCCTAGCTAGTCAGAAGGGCAAAGGAAAATGGAGCTCTTCAATTAGTAAGTAGAAATATGCAAATTCTGCACAATTGAAGAGGGAAGACAAAGATGAAATGAAATCAGAAAAGCAGAAATTGTTTTGCAAGTACTGTAAAGGAAATGATCATATCATAAAGAACTATCCAAAAGTGGCTACTAAAGAGGCAAAGAAGAAAGAGGCTAGAATGGTTGTTGCACAGGCCTCTACACAAAAAACAGAGTCTGCTAATCTTGTGCACGAAGAAGAATGGGCATTTACTACTGTTTTGCAGTTTTGACCCATCTTCTCATGAGCAGTGCATGTCTGCAGTAGACTCAGATGTTTGGTACTTTGACAGTGGGGCGACCAAGCATACTACCTCGTAGCACAATTTCTTCTCTTCACTCGGGCGTTCCCTATAGGGAATACTGTTACATGTGCCAAAAACTCCTCTTATCCTGTTATGGGAGTTGGTGAGATCATTTTGACTACTGCTGATGGTAGTTCTTTGACTTTGTCAGATGCTTTGTTTGTGCCAAGGATAAAGAAAAATCCGTTATTCGTTTCTGCATTAGCCAAGGTTGGCTTGGTTGTGAAATTTGTTGATGAAAGATGTATAGTTCATGATCTATCAAATGCCAAATTATTGCCTTTGGCATTTTATGTCGTGGGCTGCATAAGCTCATAGACTATGAAAGATCTATAAATGATTCGGCATGTGCAGTACATGATTCTCAGGCTATGTCAGATGTAAAGATTTGGCATGCACGCTTTGGTCATCTAAATTTTGCTAGTTTGCTACGCTTACAGAAATCTGAAATGGTGTCCTCTTTGCCCAAACTTGAGGAACCTGAAAAATATGTTTGTGAAGGCTGTTATTTTGGGCAAAATACAACATTCCTCCTTTCCAAAAGATGGTTCAGTTTGGGATACTAAAAAATTGCAACTTGTACATAGTGACATCTCTGGTCCTATGCAGACACCTTCTTTTGGAAATTATCTTTACTTCATGACTTTCATCAATGATTTTTCCAGGCATGCATGGGTATATCCATTGAAGGCAAAGTCCGAAGTGTTCATGTGCTTCAAACAGTTTTTGCTTTTGGTTGAAAATCTGTCAGCATGTAAAATGGGCACTTCCGTTCTGATCGAGGGGGGGAATATATGTCTTCTGATTTTAATGCATTTCTAGATGAACGTGGGATAAAACACCAGTGTACAATGTCATATACACCTCAACAGAATGGAGTTGTTGAACGAAAGAACAGGTCACTCATGGAGACGACAAGGTGTATGGTCAAGAGTCAGGCTTTACCACATAGTTTCTGGCTTGAGGCTGTCATGTGTGCAGCATATGTACTTAACAGGTGTCCCACTAAAGCATTGCAGTCTATCACTCCATATGAGGCTTGGCATGATCACAAGCCATCTATTGCTCATCTGCATGTTTTTGGTTGTTTGGCATATGCATTAGTGCCTGAACAACATCATAGAAAATTGGATGATAAAGCAGTAAAATGTATTACAGTTCTAAAAGTAAAGGCTATCGTCTATATCATCCACAAACCAAATGCATTCTGGTTAGCCGTGATGTTGTTTTTGTGGAAGATGCTATTCAGCCATTGCTTTCATGTACCAAGGAGACATCTGTTAGCCCCAAAGACATGTATGATACTTTGCTGCCTCTTTTTACAGGTGGAAAGTCTAGTGTTGGTCCTAATGAGGCAACTTCTCAACCTTTGCAGGTTTCATGTGATGATGCAGATCATCACATTTTTTGTGCAAATTTACATGATGCACTTGTTGATGAGAGAGCTGATATTGAGGAGGCAGAAACTATGCCAAAATGGCTAATGCATACTTTGCGTGACAACAAATTAGATGCACCTCTATCATATCGTACTCGATCAGGCTCTCATAGTGCCTCTTTTGCATGAAATTTCTATGCTATGGCTGCATCTAGTCTTTGTGATGAGATTGAGCCTGTTTCGTTTAATGAAGCACAAAATTCAGAAAATCTATGCAATGTGAATATGATACTATAATGAAGAATGGTACTTGTTCTTTATGTGACTTGCCTCCTGGCAAGAACGCCATTGGCACTAAGTGGGTATACAAACTGAAGCGTAAACCTGATGGTACAGTTGATAGGTATAAGGCTAGGCTTGTTGCAAAGGGTTATGCACAGGAAATAGGCATTGATTTTGATGAAACCTTTGCTCCTACTTGCCGGATGACTACTGTTCATAGCATCTGTGCACTTGTAGCTCATCATGGTTGGAATGTACATCAGTTGGACATTAAAAAAACATTTCTGAATAGTGACTTGCATGAAGAAGTGTATGTTTTTCAGCCCCATGGCTTTGTACAGAAAGGGCATGAAAACCTGATGTGCAGGTTAAAGAAGGCATTATATGGTTTAAAGCAAGCACCATGTGCTTGGTATGAAAAGATACATGCCTATCTGATTGCACATGGTTTTGGGTATAGTCCAATTGAAAGCACCTTATATGTCAAGCGTGCTAATGATTTACTTTTGATCATTGTGGTGTATGTTGATGACATGCTGTCCACTCGTCCTCATGAGAAGCATATTGCTGATTTCAAGGATGATTTACATGCCTCATTTGAGATGTCTGATTTGGGGCATTTGCATTATTATTTGGGCATTCAATTTATGCACGTTGATGGTGGAATGGCTTTGTGTCAAACGAAATTTTTGACACATTATTGCAATGTTTTGGCTTTGAAGACTATAAACCTATTACCACTCCTATGGAGATCGGTTTACAAATGAGTCTTCATGATGATGGAGATGCATTTGATGATGTTCTCTATGAACAGGTTGTTGGATGCGTGATTTAGTTATGCATTACTCGGCTAGATATTCAGTTTCCTGTCTCATAGATGAACAGGTTTATGCATTGCCCATGAGCCAAGCATTGGCAGGCAGTTAAGCACATATTTTGCTACTTGAATGGTACTCGACTACTTGGGTTGTTTTATCCCAAGGGGGGATCACTATCGCCAGATTTGCATGCTTTTTTTGACTTTGGTTGGGCTAGTTGCTATGACACTCATGTGTCCACTAGTGGCTTTTGCTTCATGCTTTGTAGCTCATGTATATCTTGGTTGAGCAAGAAGCAGCCTACTATGGCCACTTCCAGTTGTGAGGCTGAGTATAGGGAAGCTTTCACAACAACTGTTGAGTGTGTGTAGCTCAGACACCTTATGGCTGATTTGGGTGTTGGTCAGTCTTCTGCCACCACCATCTTCACTGACAGTCAGAGCACATTGGCAGTTGCAAGGAACCCTATGTTCCATGCTCACACTAAGCACATTGAGGTGCATTATCATTATGTCAGGGAGATGTTATCTGTTGGGGAGATCATCTTGGCATATGTGCCCACACAGGAGAACATTGCAGACCTTTTCACGAAGGCTCTGCCTAGGGAGGAATTTGAAGCTTTCCGAAAAGCTTTGGGCTTACTTCCTTTTCTGGAGTGATTTCCACATAGCTTGGCACTTCCTTATACATGAGTGCCAACTCCTTGTTCACCGCATTACTCCCAGGGGGGATTTATTGATATATTTAGGTAGTGATGTGTGTGAACATACTAGGACTACCGAGGCACTTTTTTCCCTCTTTAGGAGGTTTTTTTCCCTCATTTTGTATATACGCCTATTGCCATAACGGGCTACTTATCTTTGTACATTCTAGTGGTAATACATTCAGTATTGTGTGCTGAGCTCTAGACTTCTTCTTCTTCCTTGTGTTGTTCGCGTGCTTTTGTAGACGTCTAACTCCAACAGTTCTTAAGTACCAATGTAGGTGTTGGAAGTGGGGTGGGCCTCAATGAAAATTAAATCACATGTTTACAAGATCTTGCAACACAGGATCCTTTGCATACATGCCTTAATACTCAAAATTATGATGAGTGAGTGATAGAGAGAGAGAATAGATAGGATTTACAAAGTGTACAATAGGCTAGAGTGCTCACCTACACTATCTATATTCCAATGTCAAATTACAATGTGTGAATATGATACAAACTAATAAGATCTAGATCTAGGTAGAAATAGGAAGTAGATACATGAAATTGTGTGTCTAAGAGGTATGAAGAGTGTGTGTGAGAATATGGAGAATATGAACAATTTAAAACTGTTTTACAACAAACCCAAATTTTGACTAACTCAAATAAAAAACTAGTGAACTAACAAGTGAAATAGACAACAATTTATTTTTTGCGCTAAGAATACTTGCTTTTATGAATTTGTTGTCATGTTACTGTGCCAATGGGGATTTGAACGCTAGTGGATATGTTTGCTCTCAAATCATTGGACATAGGCCAACAGTTCCATGTATTTATTATGGGAGAGTCATACAGATCATATGCTTGAGTCGGACAATTTTGACATTGTATCCAACAATCCCCCCTTCAATGTCATAATGGTACAAGGTTCAATAACCTGTAAAACTTCCACTGACCCTGCAAATATATCTCTTAATTGATTTCTGTTGAATCTTAAGATGATTGCGCATGAACCTTGATACTTGAGAAACTAAAAACTGAATGTTCGGATGTGTATTACATAGATATATCAAGAAAACAATCGCTTGACTATATAATGTAGCATCAAATGGTTCTAAATCTGCTTCCGATTGTAATGACACATTAACATCCACAAGTGTTGGAATCTGCCATCTCAAACCTTTCCAATAATTTCTCAATGTATTTTTATTATTTCATGTACTAGATACACTCATCTCTGTATTTGAACTCAATTCCAAGATAATAATGCAAAATGCCTAAGTCATTTACATTAGATGTATGATTAAGTTATGCTTTAAAATACCAAAGGTCTAAATCCTTGGGACCTATCATGATCATATCATCAACATATATAATAATAATAATAATCAAAACATCTTTCTCAGCTTTAACATAAAGAGTGGGGGCCGCATCTGAGTTTTCAAAACCAATAGATAGAAGATAGTCATGTATCTTCTTATACCAAGCTCTTGGTACCTGCTTTAGTCCATACACAGATTTAATGAGCTTGCACACTAAATGCTTTTTACTTGTCTCTTCGAAACCTTCTGGTTGCTAAACATAAACATTTTCATGAAGTTCACCATTAAGAAATGTACTTTTGATATCTAACTGGTATACTTGCCAAACAAAGAATGCAGCCAGAAAGTACTATCCTGACTACTATCATTCTAGATGTAGGTGAAAAAGTCTCATCATAGTCAATTCCTTTCCTTTGTGCACAAACTTTGACAACTAATCTTGCTTTATACCTATCTATAGTACCATCTCCTTTTCTTTTGATTTTGAAGATCCACTTAACATCAATATATTTCTTACCTTTTGGTAACTCACAAAGCTTCCATGTTTGATTCTTATCAATCTCTTCTTGCATAGATTTCTTCCATATAGGACTATGTAATGCATCTTAAACACTAGAAATTTCCTTAGCAACTAAAGTAAGAGCTAGAATTTTATGAATCTCAAAATGTTCTACATAATTTACTTGATCTATTTGTTGTCTCATTGTTTGACTTATGATTCTTCTAGTGTATTCCTTTATACCACTATCCTTCCAGGTTTGATATAACCTTATATAAGAATCCAAATTCTTTCTAAAAAATGCATAGTCATTTAATTTTATAATATCTAGAGTCTCTTCCTTCTTATCATAAATCTAACTTTCTCCAATGTATGCATTGCGTAGAATAGGATATCACATGTATTTGGAACATAAAATCTATATCCTTTGCTTTCAATTGCGTAACCAATAAAGGTAGATTTAATGGCTTTTACATCAGTCTTACCATGATACTTTTTCTCAATGTGAACATAAGCTGGAGAACCAAATACTTTGAAATAACTCATATTGGGTTTCTTCCCATAATAAGCTTCATAAGGTGTGATGACCTTCAAAGATTTTGTAGAAGATCTATTTAGAATGTGATTAGCTGTATGTACTGCATCAAAGCAAAACTTGGGAGAAAGCTTTTTGGATGACATACTACACATCATCTCAACAAGTATCCTATTCTTTCTCTCTACAACACCATTTCAATACTGAGTTGATGAGAGATACATTTGTCTTCAAGAAAAGACTTAAAGTCTTTTGACATGTACTAACCTTCTCTATCACTTCTCAAATTATGGATCTTCGATTGAGTTTCATTTTCTACCATAGCTAATAATTTTTTTAAAGTAGGAAAAACCTTTGACTTCAGCTTAAGATCGTAAATCCATGAATATCTTGAGAAATCATCAATAAAAGTAACAAAGTGCCTGAAACCTTGAATAGAATCTATTCTCATCAGACCATTCACATCTGAATGTATGATCTGCAACTTCCTTGTGGCTATGATGTATCCATGCTCCTTGGAAGGTAGTTTGTGAAGCTTTCCCTCAAAACATCCTTCACATGACTCTGCATCATCTCATAAAGCAAAAGTAGGTAGACTCTCCACCATACCTTGATCTTTGATATGCTTGAGAGTTGTGTAACTCACATGGCCAAATCTAGCATGCCATAACTTCATGTTTTCCTCAGGTGTAGAAGAACTAACAACATTAGCATGACTAATTTTGGACAATACAAACATGTCACTTATGTTTTCACCTTGAAGTAGAAAATGCTATTGATTGGGTGAGAGGATCTAACATGAATCTTTCTCAAAAACAACTTTATAACCATCTAACAAGAAAGTAGACATAGAGAGAAAATTCTTCTTCATGTCTATAACATAAAGACATTAGAATTTGTGAAATTTTCACCTACTCTTGACTTAAGGTTTACTTCTCCAACATACACAACATCCAAATCATGACCATCTGCAATGGTCAGTCTTCTACCTGAAAAGTTAGAAAGGGAAGAAAATACCTTTATGCAACTTGTCATATGCTTAGTAGCTCTAGAGTAAAAAAATCCAAGGATTATCTGAGATTGTATTTAATGCTTCTTGATCAAAAGCTACCTCTTCAATAGTAACACATGAATAAGGTTCCTTCTTTGAAGATTTAGGTTTTGAATCATCTTCAATACTATTACCTGATGCTTTCTTCTTTTCATTGAAACTCCTTGTTCTACATTCTATTATGAAATGACCTGGTTTCTTATAATAATGGCATACTCCTTTCTTTGAATCAAATGTAGTCAAAGAATCTTCTTTGGGTGTAGAGGAAGCATTAGGAGAAGGACTAGAAGACTTAGGATTTGAAGACCTACTTTCCTTCCTGGATTACTGACTCTTCTTCTCCTTCTTTGTCTCCTTCTTCTTCTTTCCATTTGATGATGATAACATGGCTTCATCATTCTCTTCCATACTCTTTTGTTGATCTTCATTTTGAAGTAATAGGAACTGTGGCTCTTCAAATGAAAGTTCTCTATCTCTTGTAGAGAGAGATAAAGAAGTAACAAAAGAATGATATGATGATGGAAGTGAGTTAAGAAGTTTGTTTACCATCTTTCATTTGAAATGTTGACTCTAACATTGAGTAATTGTTCTCTTAAGTATTTGAGCCTCAAAATATGTGACTAAACTGATTCACCAACTTTCATCCTTGTGTTGGCTAGTTGTCTCCTTAGATTAGCTTTTCTAACAGGGTTTCTGCTATGATAAAGATTCTCCAATTCCAACCAAGCATGTCGAGAGGTTTTGCATGACCTGATTTGGGGTATATATGCCTCTTGGATCCCATAGCAATATATGAAAGTGCTTGTGCATCCTTTGAATCCCATCTAGATTGCTCTTCTACAGGAAGTAATTTGGTAGTAGTATGGACTCCTGATGATGAAGTGGTTCCTTCTTCTTCGCTAACCTCCTCTTGAGCAGAAATAGGAATAGGGTTTCTTCTAGAACATAAAGTAGCCTCTTTTGTGACTTTTCTTGTCCTTGGATAAGTGCCACTAACAATATTCCATAAGTCTTTTGATACTAATAGATTCATGATCATAAAATTCTGCATTGGATATTTAGACATTCCTTCAAGCTTGTCTTCATTCTCAAGTCTATAGTCACTCATCTTGTTAAGGGTGTATGTCAACTATGCTCTAATATCAAATGTCGAAAGTGGGGTGGGTCTCAATAACAATTAAATCACATGTTTATAGGATCTTCCAACACATGAACCTTGGCATACATGCCTTAATACTCAAAATGAAGATAAGTGAGAGATATAAATAGAATAGACAAGATTTACAAAGTGTATGGTAAGCTAGAGTGCTCACATAGACTATCTATATTCCAATGTCAAATTACAATGAAATTGACAAGATCTTAATCTAGGAAGAAATAGGAAGTAGATACAATAAATTGTGTGCCTAAGAGGTATGAAGTGTGTGTGTGTGAATATGGAGAATATGGATAGTTTAGAACTGTTTTACAGCAAACTCAATTTTTTATTAACCTAAATCAGAAACTAATGAACTAACAAGTAGGACAGAAATAGACTTGTTACTCACAATAACTCAACAAATGATGCTGATGGTTGATTGATACAAACTCCTCCAAGTATCTTGAGATGTAAAGCACACCTCCTCCAAGAGTAGAACTCTTCCTCACGTAGAGGACCTCCAAGATCTCCTCCTTAACTTGCTAGAGCTTGAGTTGATGAATTCCTTGATCACCAAATGACTCCTTGAGTTGTTCCTCAATGACTCCAATGGTTCTATTATATGGGTTCAAGCTTGCCAAGCAATGGTATCTACAAATAAATCAAAAGCAAGGCGTTCGTACTTAAAAAAAAGAAAGCCACCCACCATTGCGTGATTTATTTTTAGTGCTAAAAATACTTGCTTTTACAAATTTGTTGCCACATTGTTCCGTCGATGGGGATTTGAACCCTAGTGGGTATGTTTGCTCTCAAATCGTTCAACATAGACCAATAATCCACATATTTATTGTGGGAGAACTCTAATTCATATAGATCATATGATGGAGCTACACAATTTTGACACTGTATCCAACAATTACTTATGAATCATTTTCTTTTTTCTTTTTATCCATAAAAAAAAAATTGTCCCCAGGGAGCTACCATTCCACTATCCCATAGAAATGGATACTTTCTCCAATCCACAAAAATACATTCTAGTTTTGGCCTTCTTTCTATTTCTTTTAAATGATCTCATGATAATTTCTAATGATCCTTTCTCGAACCCTTGTTGGCTCCAATATTGAGAGTTAGGACGAAGGTTTTAGATTCTGTTTATACACCTACTAGGTCTTGCAAAGAACTTTTAGGACAAACATCTAGGGAACGACTAGACCCTTTTACCTCTTTATGCCTTGATTTTGGAAAAATTATTTCCAAAATTGAACATTTCTTAGGATTTTATGCTTTAAGAGGTAACTCTCATGAGGTTTTCATGAGCTTTATTGTCAATACTTGGGTAGAATTCTATCGTAGTTCCAATCCAAATTTATTGGACAAGCTTGGCCAAGACTGAGTAAGTCTTGTTGACCATGCGACAATGACAAAGACCAATGAGATTCACAATGACCTTGTCCAAAAGATACACTTGTCCAATTATCTTCTTTAGCTATGCAAAGCAAGTTAAAACTTATACTTTGGTTTCTCTAAAGCTCAATTATATGTAAGATTCATCTTTTTCTTCAAAGACCTATGAATCATTGTATAATAAGATTGACATATCCTACCATTAATCATTCAAAGAATCATTTCTAGATTCCTTATGTATCAATCTAACTCAAAGTGCTACTTTGAATTAGTACATGCGTACTTGAGCATCATGAAAGCTAATAATTTGCTTCTTGTACTATGCGGACCTTGTTCAAAACATTTTATCTTTGAACCTCTTTGTCCCATCTAAAGATCTATTACTTTGAATTTTCAAGAGACCTTTAATGGTGAATATTTATTGTGTAAGAAATATTCTTGAATGTCTAAGTATGAATGTTACTTTATTCAAGAATACCAAGTAGATTCTAACTCCTTGGACCATTAGGATTGAAGTTCATGAATTAGAATTACCAAAGTTTGATCTTTGGAGACACTTGATTAACATATTAGTCATAAGTATTTTACTCCCCAACTTTGGGTTTTATATCAACGAAAGTTATAATATTCTAAAGTGCTATCCTTTCTTTGGAGTTTTTTACTTTCAAAGATCTTCCTATTGTTGAGCTGAGACCAAGCTTGTGGTCTGTTCATGATTCTCAAAAATTCTTCTTTAAGTATTTGAAATACTTAAAGTAAATATGGCCAACTTCTTATGTACTTTTCCATAAGTATAAACTCTATACTTATCTTTATGGAATAATAGAGAAAGAATCATGACTTAACTAATCCCATGATCTATATGACAATGATCCTTGTCAATAAAGTATGCATCAACTCTTTGAGATTTTACGTTCAAACTCTCTAGAGTTTGTGTCATTCATGTCTTATAAAACCTGATGAACTACTCTAGTTCAAAATTATAATTTCCATCCAAAATTGCCTTGATTCCAATCTCCCTTGGAGGTCTCATTACCTCACGGGAAATATATATCAAAACTCCCTAGCTTCACAAGAAGTGAAGAAAAAGACATGATAAAACTCTTCAGTATAGCTTATGCCTATGAAGATTTCCATGGAAGCTCAACATTGGGGAAGATGATGAGCCACAAAGGTCACCATGCAAGCTTGCTTAAAGCTCTAGTACCAATGCAAATAACTAACTATTAGGACTAGCGCGTTCTAGAAAGATGAATCTCCTCCCAAAATTATGCCTCTATATATAGCTACTCCAATCAAAGGGGACCACAAATGTAACTGGAGTCCACAAGTGCATGTACAATCTCCACCGGTCCTTTAATATCTTCCACTTTAGTCCTTTAGTGGAAAGCTCATATGTATGCCACATCTGAGCTTTCCATCTCGGAAAGTCAGTGCCTTCAAACCGAGAAGACACCATGCTGGCAATCCAAGAGACTAGCAATGTAAGAAGAGACTAGAAATTATACTTTATCCTCAATAGGATCACACTTTCATATCCATATGCATAACTCACATCACAAATGTCTCACTAGAGAAGAAACCATGTGAACCACCAGTCACATAACCATGCATCTAGCATGCACATAAAACCATGAGCATAGGCCTGCTCATCGAGTCTCCAAACTAACCAAGTAGATGTGAAAAATCCTGGAAAATATTTGACAGAGTATCCCCTATAAACTGAGCAATCAAACAAGATAACCAATAGCAAAAGAACAATGAGTAACCTATCACCACCTATCACTAATCCAACCAAAGATAAAGGCAACTACATATGCCAAAAAAACTAATGGCAATACATGCCAATACAATGGTGATGTACCTCCTACTCAAGAATGAATCCTGCAAGATGGTCCAACCTATCACGAACAACTTGTGACCAATTCCAAGTGAATGGAGATAAGCAATGATCCAAAGCTATCACACAAGCTTCAAGATCCACTAGAGCTCTCTTCAAGCATAAAAGCTAAAAAAATCTCCTTTGTAAAGTGGACTCTTAACCAAAATAACCATGTAGGAATCACCATCCACATATGCCAAGAATCACACTGGTAAATAGATATCAAATAATGACCACATGCTAATAGAATAACAAATCAAGGTGACAAATGGATATGCAATTCGAGCTCCAATTTGGATCATGTACCTTTATAAAAACAAAGACACAACTACCAATGAAGATCCAAAATCAACTCTCATAAAATTATGTGCAACTGGCAAATAAATCCTTAACCAAGTGGCATAAGCAAGATATAGACCACAAGGCCACTATACATTCATCGGCAAAGCCATGATCAAACTCATGATGACATGAACCTCAAAAAGGTATACCACAATGTCATCTCACATGCCAAACACGTGACAAGATCATGCTCTACTCTCATATGGAGGATCTATCATAATGATCATACATGAATAATGCTTTTGAGATCTAAAAGTAAGAGCTCGCACACCAAAAAATCTCTCTCGAAGAAGTTTCGAACCAAAATGAAACTCCAAAAGCAACTAGGGTTCTTTTGGTAAAAATATGTTGCTCTGTGTTTTGCTGTTTCAGAGGTGATAACCTCTAAATCTGATTTTTTTTTTCTTCAAAAAACTTCAAGAAATATTTCTTGCCTACATAAAGATATAAAGAACACTCAATCGGAGGTGTATAGCTCAAGACATGCACAAAACAAGCATCCATTGTCAATTTCACCTTCACCCGCAACACTACTGCTCTGTATTTTGTAATTTCGTTGACCTTGAACTTAGAATCTGGATATGTATTCTTCTTCAAAATTGTAGAGGCTATTCCAAGCTACGCATAGCAAGTTGAATTGTCTCATTCCAATCTGCAAAACTCAACTTATAACCAAAACACTAACCTGTTATCCAAGTGATTGTAGATTCATCTTTTACATTAGTCTATGTTTTTTGAATTTCCAATAATGTAAAACTCTGAAGCAAGTTTTGCACCCTTTTGTGAAGTTGTAGTTCTCTATCTTAACTACACAGAAAACTTTAAAACACACCAATCCTAGATTTCTAGCTCAAATTATGACTGAAATAGTGAACTGCTATCGAGAGGTGCCGACCTGCAGTTTCACCTCTTATGACATAAGCTTCCATTGAAGCTTCTTTCACACAAGCCTTCAACATGTTCTGATACTAATGAAGGGCATTGGTGTGTAGAACAAGAGGAGCAAGGAGGAGATGGAGGGCAGAGAAGAGAGGAGAGACATGCACAGATGCATGGGAGCCTCGAAACCCACATAATGATCTCTCTTGAGGCAATGCTCTATAATTGATGTATATATATATGAATATGGGGGTAAGGTCACATGACCCTTACATCCCCAACAAAGATGATGGAAGGAATTGGATTTCTCAAAGCAAAGGAAGGATAATGAAGGTAATTCCAAGGTTCCGACCATAATAAAATGATGGAGATGAAGAAGAGGAGAAATGAGCAATAAATGGTTTCAAATTCCGAAGACTTTTCAACCCTCCGATTCCTATGTGAAAGATCATGTAGAGAACACACTTATGTTTGTTTGTAAAGGAAAAAAATGAATTTGATTGATCCATTTAAATCAAGCGTGGATCAAAGGGTCAAATTTTCCTATAAAAGAACAATTCCATTCATTTTTTTTTTAACTTGCCAAGAATTGAGAGCTTGAGTGCTTAATGCAACTAGAGAACCTTTGAGCCTAAACCTATGAGCCAACCTTTGGCTTAGCTCACAAGCTTAGGCTCAAGCATGTATCAAAGGGTCAAATTTTCCTATAAAAAGACAATTCCATTCATTTTTTTAAACTTCCCAAGAATTGAGAGCTTGAGTGCTTAATGCAACTAGAGAACCTTTGAGCCTAAACCTGTGATCTTTGAGATTCATCCAAATCGTCTTTTCACATATGGATTAGTAATGAATTCTTCATATTTGAGCCCAAATGACATTGTTGAGGGTCCATGATGATGATGAAGTCAAATATGGTGTGTGAAGATCAATTTCAACAAGCTTGGTGAATGCAACCAAAGCTTTGTTAATGACATGCTGCTTGGAAATAAAGCCATTTGCAAATCGTGTTAGCAATGCATATCACTATGAGATATACTGAAAGGTAACTCTCAGCTCTTTTTTCGAAGAAAGGAGTCCTTTCTATTATGTACACAGATGTGCCTTATGGCTTAAAAGCAATCAGTAGTTAACTGTTTTAAGGCTTCTCACTTGATTAGAATGAAGTGAAGATAATACACTCAAGCAATGAAAGGTTATAGAAGAACAACTTTTTTATTGTAGATGAAGAGTCTACATCAATTATTCTTTCTTACAAGATGGTTGTTAAATCTCTAAAGCAGCAATGTGATCGATATGTAACCTAAGTTGAAGAAGGCACAATAAGATACCACTAGATATTCACCTTCATCAGCTTATTTTAAAAACTTTACTGAGTTTTTGTGTTGTGTAATATGTGAGGCTTCTCAGATAATCCATCACAAGCCTTTCCATTGTTAGATATGGAGGTAAGAAAGGTAGTAAACATCATGGAGCCATTTCAGATGCTAGATAAAGCTTAAATTTAGACATGAAATAGGCTTGTGATTCAACAAATCAACATGGTTGTTGACCTGAAGATGTGAGTGCGGATTGCTTTGAACAATTGCTGAAACTCCTCCATAAATCCATGCTTTTTCAAGCCAATCTTCATCGACATATGGAAAATCATTCCCATAGGATGAATCAAATGAATACCATTGGCATCTATGTTATTCCTCAACCACAACTACCAAGCAGCTAAATCTTGTTCTTAGCTTCTAGAAAACTCGCTTGTAGGGTTGTCCCCAGTTGACACAAGAGCCTTTGATACTGAGATGTCCTTGTGGAATACAACAATAAAACTTTTATTCTCTCCATCGTGACTAATATTTGAGGAATCCATGTTCTTCTCAAGCAGGACCATATCAACAACTTCCCTTTGATCTCCACTATCCACAAAGGCATTGCACTCTTCACTTGTGTATGGTGTACCATTTTTAATCACGTATGATACGACACTCCCTTCCATTTTTGGGTGTATTCTTTGCCAACCTCTTGAGAATTAGGAAGTTGGAGATTTGTAATGTTCAGTATCAAAGTTGTTATCATTGATGATTGATGACAAAGAGGATTGCTCTAACGATGATAATTCACTATAAAAAGTGGATGATGGAGCACATGCAACACACTCTAAATGTCTTTCCTTTCGATTGACATTTTTAATTATGCAACAACATATAGGGAGTCTGATGGAGGTAGTCAAGTCTCTAAGTGAGAAGTCTTTGAATTGCATTTTCGATCTTGAAACAATATCATATACTTGATTGCATGTGTTTTCATTGATGCATACACTGGTTTTGCTCTATTCAAAGAAGTGTAAACATTCTATGTAGGCACGATAAAGCCATCTTGATCATTCCCATGCTCTCCATCATTTTCAAAAATGCCTTATTTGTGAGATTAAGCATTCAAAAGATACTCATTTCATTGTTCCATGTTTGATCCGAAGAACCCTAGAACCAAAGTGATCAATGATTGAAAAGGATTCCTTTTAAGCACCCTTTTGGAGCCATCCTAGGCCACTTACATGAAGGGCTTGTTTGTGGTGTACATTTTCATAAAGCTCAACCTCTTTTTGTTTCTGAAGGGGATGATTATAAAATCAAGTCCTGGAACTACAAACTCAGAAGTTGCCTTCTCACTTTGCTTGAACATCTTGATTATATTTGTCTAGTACAATTCCATGAAGAGTACCCATGGATAGTTAGTGCAAGTGATGATCAGACTATTCGGATTTGGAAGTGGTAATTCTGAACATGCATCTCAGTTTTGATAGGAGACAACCATCATGTCATGTCAAGAGTATAAAACACAAGGAATAGAATCCAATTATAGTGTTTCAATCTTGAGATGTGCACAAAATAACTCTTAAGATTGTTCCTGTGCACACAAATGATGCAAATTGATTTTTGATGTTGTTGTATGGGTTGGTTTGTAGCTATATCTTGCCATTTATTTTTAAGTTTATAGATCTCTTCTATCTTCCGACAAATGGGGATGTCAAAGTTGGAGTAAAACACTATAGAAATCTTGGAATTACTTCACATAAACATTCAAAATTGTATGGAAGCTGACATGAGAGGGAGGTTTTCTGGTCTTCAAGTAACCTTTAGAAAGTGATAGAGCACCTTTGTAGCTTTTATTCTTACTTGTCTTGTGCTGAACTTTCTACCAGACTATTGTACAACTAAACTCTATATCCAGTGTTAAATCTCGTTTGTTCAAGCATTTTTGTACCTGATTTCTTTGATTGAGATAGTTCTTTGAAAGAAGTCACAACAACAACACAACTGTTCAACTCACTAGTGTGATAGGGGATAGAGTTATGTTGATTCGGTTGGTTCAGACTGATAGTGATGATTTTGCACTAAGAGAACCTTCCATCCATGGATCAAGCTTTATCTTGTGAAAAAGGTTGTAATTTATTTGTTAAATGATTAAGGGATCTGTTCTTATGCTTTTGCTGAAACGATTGAAATCATGTGCAATGAAAAATCTTTCATGCCAAACCTAAGAATGTATGATACACTTAATTTTTTCATGTTATAATAACTGATCCCTACAACACTTTTGTGTTGCAATTTTTGACATTCAACACAGTTCAATCTGGTTGAATGATGAGTTCACATATATACCCGGTTGAATGTTGAAATCACATAAATACAGTTACTTATTTTCTCAATAGATGCCTCTAAGACAGCATTAAGGAAATCTTTTGTGTTCTCAAACTCAATTTTAACAAGAGATCCATATGATTCATATCATTTTGAACCCTCTCTAGTTCAACTCTTCACATGCTCATATGCTACTAACGAAACACTTGAATTCATAACATTTTGTATCTATTGCTATCCGTTAATCTAAGCCTCTTCTGTCACAAGCTTATTAAGGATGTGTGGACCCTACATTCAACTTTTGTCACCCATCATTTGCTTGAGCATAGGCCAAATGACCTTGCATACTGACTTTTAGGTCCTCCTCAGTCAAAATGGTTGATGTAGAAATTATCTCACTGTATTTGTATGTTCAACACACCTGATTAGACTATAGCCTAGTGTTTATTGGTTATGACTCAACTCAGATGGGTTACAGGTTCTATAGTCCTTCAACCAAGCATTTCATGACAAGTACAGATGTTGTGTTTGAAGAACACAGGTCTTGGTATGATGAAGGCAAACAAAAGGTAACTGTACCATATGATCTTGATTATGATTCTCATCAATTAGGAAGTAAGCATAATACACAGGTCTAGGATCCAAGAAGTAATAGAGATGATGACCAAGATGAACGGGAAAAGGATTACAAATGATTGAAGTCAAGAGGCAAAGCAAAGATGCAGGAATGTGGATAATCCTCCAAACAAGCACCTAGAAGATCAACAAGAGAGAAGAAACAACAAAAAAGGTATGTATATGATTCCACATTTGTTACAAAGCATTCAATCTACTTGACAAAAGACCCAATTCTAGAGGAGCCCTCAACCTATGAAGAGGCAAAGACAAAACCTAATTGGGAAAAGGCCATGAAAGAAGAAACAGATACATTGAAGGAGATGGACACTTGGGATTCGGTTCCAATGTCATCTAATCAAAAGGAAATTGGTTGTAGATGGGTATATAAAGTAAAAGAAACTCAGATGGATCAGCTTGCATGTACAAGGCAAGATTAGTTGCCAAAGGATGCTCACAAAGTCATGGTATAGACTATGAGGAAACATTCTCACTAGTGGCAAAGATGACTACAATTAGAACATTGATAAGTGTAGTTGCTGCAAGAAATTGGAGACTCCTCTAACTTGATGTAAAAAATGCATTTCTAAATGGTTTGATAAGTAAAGATGTATTCATGTGACAACATCAAGGTTTTGAAAAACCTAATCATGCATCTTATGTTTTCAAACATAAGAAAGCATTGTATGGATTGAAACAAGCTCTTAGAGCTTGGAATTACAGGTTGGTTACATACCTTCAAGATCAAGGGTTCAAACCTAGCAACTCAGATTCTTCTCTATTCATCAAAAGGGATCACAATGAGGTTATCTATCTATGTGTATATGTAGATGATATTATTATGAAAGGTGATGATCTGAATGGCATTCAAATGATCAAGAGACACATGCAAGAGGAGTTCAAAATCAGTGACTTAGGTGAGCTCACATATTTCCTAGGTATGAAAGTGATTATACAAATGAAGGAACGTATCTAACTCAAAGAAGATACATTCAAGATCTAGTTCTCAAGTTCAGAATGGTTGCAAGTACACCTTTGGAGATGAATCATAAACTTAGTGTTTACGAAGGTGAGAAAATTGAAGACATGGTAGGTAGCTTGATATATGCTACTCATACAAGAGCAGACATCTCATATAGCGTAGGAGTGCTAAGCCAATTCATGCACTCTCCAAGAAGACCACACATGGATGCAGATAAGAGAGTACTTAAGTATCTCAAAGGTACAATCAATGAAGGTACATTCTATCCTTACTCTTCAGATTTGGATATCAAAATTTATTCAGATGCAGACTGGGTAGGAGCTAAGGATGATAAAAGAAGTACCTTTGGTTACTTAGCATTTGCAGGTTCAAAGCTAGTGTCATGGAGTTCCAAGAAGTGACCAATAGTTGCTTTATCCTCAACTGAAGCAGAGTACAAAGAGTTGACCATAGCAACTCAAGAGGCAATATGGTTAAAAGCATTGTATACAAATTTGGGACTTGTGAGTTCCAAACCTCATATATTTGGAGATAACGTAAGTTCCATGCATCTAGCAACAAACCCTATTTTCCATGCAAGAACCAAACACATAGAGGCTCATTACCAATTTATCAGGGAGAAGTTCACGGCAAAGGAGATTTACATTTCCTTTGTTCCAACTAAAAAGCAAGTAGCAGATATGATGACGAAGGCACTTGATGGAACAAAGCTTTGTAGATTCAAAGCTATGGCAAGTATTCAACCTATAAGAGAATGAAGACTCAAGCATACTTTAGCTTGAGGGGGAGCTATTGTAACATCACGCTTACACTATGCTTGAGGTGTATTTGATCTACATCAAAAGCTATCGCTTGGATTAGGTCAAAAGAATATTTGTTGGAGAGTTCTTTTACCTATGCTCATTTTTAAAAAAAGACTTTTTATGGATCTTTTACCATTGTAAAAGCCTAGATCTTTACACATGTAAAAATAGAAAAAGAGAGCTAATCTTCCATGAATTTGAGGTGGTTGAGTTGCAATCAATCAATCACCTAAAAGTAGATCAAACTAGATCTTCACTTTTCCTAGGAAAGTGAATTGATTCCCTCCAACAACCTTTACTACCTTCATTTGATCCACTTGTAAAAGTCATGGAGCACTTCAAGAGTCTATATAAAGACTTCAAATCACTTGTACATTACATGGAAGCAATATACATACACTTGTGGCCATCATTGTCTTGCTCCTTCATTTTTCTACATCATCTTCTTCAACAATAGTAAGCTTGCAGAGGCTATTGCTCTCTCTACAAAGCTCCAAATCAGATGAGACAAAATTCATTGGAAATGTATTAACGTCTAGTTTTTGTGTGTAAATTTTTAAAGCATTTGGTTCAGTCAATTGGGATAAGTCTCAGTTTTTCTATCTCAGGGTCTATCTCTATGCATTCCTGAAAAATAGGAGGTACCACTGTTGAGTGTCTGGTTCATTACACAGGCATATTTTTATTATTCCTTGTACTCTTGTGCATTCCATACACTCAATCCTATGTGTATCACTCCTTCAAAATGATTTTTCTAATTGTAATCAGGCTAGTTGCTATGAGCATTTGAAGTTGATTATCTCATCCAAAGATAGTAAGTTTTTGAGCTAGTCAATGTGCAAACCTATCTGTTTTGTATCACCGTCGCGTCACAACTCACTTTTCTACCTCCTACAAGATTCTCCAAGTTCTTTCAACTATTGGAGTTTGAGGTCTACGGAAGCACGCGAACAACATAAGGAAGAAGAAGAAGCTTAGAGCACAATATATAATATTGAATGTATTACCAAGAGAATCTACAAAGATAAGTGACATGTTAGGGTTATAGGCATATATACAAGCTAGGGGAAAAAAACCTCCTAAAGAGGGAAAAAAGTGCCTCAATGGTCCCAGTGTGTTCACACTCATCACCACCTAAATACAACAAATCCCCCTTGGGAGTGATGCGGTAAACAAGGAGCGAGCACTCATGTATAAGGAAGTGCCAAGCTATGTGGAATCAATCCACAAAAGGAAGTAAGCCCAAAGCTTTGTAGAAAGCTTCAAACTTCTCCCTAGGCAGAGCCTTTGTGAAAAGGTTTGCAATGTTCTCCTATGTGGGCACATATGCCAAATTGAGCTCTCCAGTAGAGAACCTCTCCCTGACATAATGATAGTGCACATCAATGTGCTTAGTGCGAGCATGGAACATAGGGTTCCTCGCAACTACCAATGCACTTTGACTATAAGTGAAGATGGAGGTGGCAGAAGACTAACCAAAACCCAAATCATCCATAAGGCGTCTGAGCCACAAACACTCAATAGTCATTGTGAAAGCTACCCTATACTTAGCCTCATGACTAGAAGTGGCCACAGTAGGCTGCTTCTTGTGCAACCAAGATATGCATGAGCTAGCGAGCATGAAGCAAAAACCATTGGTCGACACACAAGTGTCATAGCAACCAACCTAGTTAGAGTAAATAAAATCATGTAAATCTGGAGGTAGTGATCCCCCCTTGGGATAAAACACTCCAAGTAGTTGAAGTACCACTCAAATAGAAAAAAATGTGCTTAGCTGCCTGCCAATGTTTGATACTTGGGCAATGCATAAACATCCTCATCTATGAGATAGCAAACTAAATATCTGGCCGAGTAATGCATAAGTAAATCAAGCATCCAACAACATGCTGATAGAGAACACTATCAAATGCATCTCGAGCATCATGAAGACTGAATTGTAAATGCATCTCCATAGAAGTGGCAATAGCTTTGTAGTCTTCCAAGCCAAAATGTTGTAATAATGTGTCAATATATTTTGTTTGACACAAAGCTATTCTCCCATCAACTTGCATAAACTGAATGCCCAAAAATGATGCAAATGCTTCAAATATGACATCTCAAATGAGGCATGCAAATCAACCTTAAAATGAGCAATATGCTTCTCATGAGGACCAATGAGCAGCATGTCATCAACATAGTGATTATAAGCACATCATTTGCATGCTTACCATATAAGGTGTTGTCAATTGGACTATTCTCAAAACCATGTGTGATAAGATAGGAATGTATCTTTTCATACCAAGCACGTGATGCTTGCTTGAAACCATATGATGCCTTTTTCAACTTGCACACTTTGTTTTCATGCCCTTTTTGCACAAAACCATGAGGCTGAAAAACATACACTTCTTCATGCAAGTCACCATTCAGAAATGTTTTTTTAACATCCAACTGATGTACGTTCCAACCATGATGAGCTATAAGTGCACAGATGCTACGAACAATAGTCATTCGGCATATGGGAGCAAAGGTCTCATCAAAATCAATGCCTCTTTCTTGGGCACAACCCTTTGCAACAAGCCTAGCCTTATACCTTTCAATTGTTCCATCACACTTACACTTCAACTTGTATACCTACTTAGTGCCAATGGCCTTCTTTCTAGGAGGCAAGTCACATAAAGACCAAGTACCATTTTTCATAATAGCATCCTATTCTGATTGCATAGCAACCATCCAATTTTCAGAATTTTGTGCTTCATTAAATGAAACAGGTTCATTCTCATCACAAAGACTAGAGGCAGCCATAGATAGCAATCTGATGCAAAAGAAGCACTATGACATCTTGAATGAGTATGATATGATAGAGATGCATCTAATTTGCTATCTCACAAAGTCTACACTAGCCATTTTGGCATAGTCTTTGCCTCCTCTATATCAATTCTCTCATCAACAAGTGCATCATGTAAATCTGCATCAGAAATGGAATGATTTGCATCATCACATGAAACCTGTAAAGGATGAGAAATTTCCTCATTTGGACCAGCACTAGATTTTCCATATGTAAAAAGAGGCAGCAAAGTGTCATACATATCTTTAGATCTAACTAATGTCTCCTTAATGCATGAAAGTAATGGCTGAATTGTATCTTCCACAAAAACAACATGATGAATAACCAAAATGCATTTAGTCTATGGACGATAAAGACGATAGCCTTTCCTTTCGTAACTGTATCCAACAAAAATACATTTCAATGCTTCATCATCCAATTTTTTGTGTTATTGTTCAGGCACTAATGCATATGCTAGACAACTAAAGACACACAGGTGAGAAACATATGGCTTGCAACCATGCGAGGCCTCATATGGAATGATAGACTACAATGCTTTAGTGGGACACCTATTAAGTACATATGCAACACACATAACGACCTCAACTTTGTGGCAAAGATTGACTCTTGGCCATACACCTCGCCATCTCCATGAGTGACATGTTCTTCCTTTCAGCAACTCCATTTTGTTGAGTGTATACAACATTGTACACTGATGTTTTATCCCACATTCAACCAGGATTGCATTAAAGTCAGAAGACATATATTCCCCCCCTTGATTAGAATGAAGGGTGCCCATTTTACATGCTGATAGATTTTCAGACAGAACCAAAAATTGTTTGAAGCACATAAACACTTTGGACTTATCTTTTAATGGATATACCCATGCATGTCTGGAAAAAGCATCAATGAAAGTCACAAAGTAAAGATAGTTCCCAAAAGAAGGTGTCTACATAGGACCACAGACATCACTATGAACAAGCTACAATTTCTAAGTAGCTTGATTTGAACCATCTTTTGGGAACAAGGAATGCTGCATTTTTCCCAAAATATAGCCTTCATAAACATGTTTACCAGGTGCTGCAAGTTTGGGCAAAGAGGACACCATTTCAAATTTCTGTAGGCATAGCAAACTAGCAAAATTTAGATGACCAAAACGTGCCTACCAAAGCTTTGTGTCTAACATAGCCTCAGAATCTTGAACTGCATATGCTGAATCATTCATACATTTTGCATAATCTATGAGCTTATACAACCCACGACATAAAATGCTAGAAGCAATAATGAGATCACCATTTGAGAGATCATGAACTCTATATCTTTCATCAAAAAATTTCACAACCAAGCCAATCTTGCCTAATGCTAAAATTGATAACAAATTTTTCTTGATCCTTGGCACAAACAAAGCATCCAATAATGTAAAAGAAATACCATCAACAATAGTCAGAATGATCTTACCAACTCCCATGATAGGATAAGAGGAGTTGTTGGCGCATGGACAATATTCCCTATAGGGGTAGGCTCAAGTGAAGTGAAGAAACTGCACTGGGAGATAATATGTTTGGTTGCCCCACTATCAAAGTACCAAACATGTGAGTCTAGTGCAGACATACATTGTTCATGAGAAGATGAGTCATAACTGCAAACAGTAGTAAATGCCCATTCTTCATTCTACACAAGATTAGCAGACTCTATTTTGGGTCTAGAGGCCTCTACGACAACCATTCCAACCTCTTTTTTGTTTGCCTCTTTTGTAGCCAATTTTGGAAAGCTCTTTATGACATGATCATTTCCTTTACAGTATTTGCATAACAATTTTTGCTTTTTTGTTTTCTTCTCGTCCCTTTCATCCTTCTTTGATTGTGCAAAATTAGCAGATTTTTGCTTACTAGTAGATGAGCTCCATTTACCTTTGCCATTCTAATTAGCTAGGAAATCTTAATCTGCAACACGCATAATGGACCTATTCTGCCTAGATTGGTCTTCTTGCAATAGAACAGAGACCAACTCCTCAAATGTTAACACATTTGGATTGCCATTCATCATCAATCAAAAGAGTAGATGCAAAACTCTAATATGAATCTTGAAGACCATTCAGATCAGTCTGCACAAGTGACCTGTCAGGCAAGACTTCATCAATAGAAATCAATTACTCCTTCAAATCTTTGATCTTTGTGAGAAAACTGTCCATGGAATCTCCTTCATTCATGTGCTCACTCTCCAATTATTTTGGATGTAAGCAACACGATCCTCATTCCTTGCCTTGTATAAAGTGGTAAATGTATCTCAAGCATCCTTTTTTGTTTTGCAAGATCGAATGTGAGGAATAATGGCACGTTTGATTGACAAGGCTATCAATGCATGTGCTTGAGCATCTTTTCCATCCCAACAAATTTTCTCTGCAGTAGGTGCAATAAGAACTACAACACGAACAAGAATTTGAAGAATATCACCATCTTCAACACCATCTGCATCACCTTCAGCAACTGTGTTTGCAAGTGTAATAGGATGTTTTTCAACACTTGCACAATATTCCACAGTCCTTTTGCAACCAATATATGATGCATCATATAAGACCATAATGTGTAATTGGTACTATCCAACTTATCCTCAACAGCCACCATATGGAATACATCACTTCCTTCTATCATGGCCACTGACTAAAATACCCTGATGCTGAAAAATGACTGTATCGCAAAAAGTTGAACAGAACTACCCTATTGAGTTTTGCTAAACTTGTAGTAGACTTTGAGGTGCTTATACTGGCAAACCAAAACTTGTATATATTTTTGGTAGAAAAAGATGAAATTTCCTACACAATCGCCTTGAGTATGCTCAACAAATTTCATGTGATTCTAAGACTATGATCAAAAGGGCGTCAAGAATGCCCTAGATGAAGCAACAACCTTCTCTGATACCAATTGTTGGAGTTTGAGGCCTGCAAAAGCAAGCAAACAACACAAGGAAGAAGAAGAAGCTTGGAGCAAAGAACACAATACTGAATGTATTACAAAGAGAATGTACAATGAATAAGTGACCCGTTAGGGTTATAGGCATATATACAAGTTGGGGGAAAGAAACCTCCTAAAGAGGGAAAAAAGTGACTTGGTGGTCCTAATGTGTTCACACACATCACTACCTAAATATATCAATAGTAACATGGGGGAAAACCCTCTAGCTAGCACTGGAGTAAAAAATGTCCATGTAAAGGGAAAAGGTTCAGATCAAAGCTACTTGAGGAACACATAAGTGTCACGAAATCCCCTAGAGCGAGGAGTTCGAGGTGTACGAAACACACAAACAACACAAGGAAGAAGAAGAAGCTTGGAGCACAACACACAATATTGAATGTATTACCACTAGAATGTACAAAGATAAGTAACTCTTAGGGTAGTTGGAGTATATACAAGTTGGGGGGAAAAAACCTCCTAAAGAGGGAAAAAAGTGCCCCGATGGTCCTAGAGTGTTCACACACATCACTAGCTAAATATATCAACATCCCCCTAGGAGTGATGTGGTGAACAAGTAGTTGTCACTCATGTATAAGGAAGTGCCAAGCTATGTGGAATCAATCCACAAAAGGAAGTAAGCCCAAAGCTTTGTGAAAAGCTTTAAACTTCTCCCTAGACAGAGTCTTCATGAAAAGGTATGCAATGTTCTCCTACATGCACACATATGCCAAGTTGATCTCTCTAACAGAGAACCTTTCCCTGACATAATGATAATGCACCTCAATGTGCTTAATGCAAGCATGGAACATAGGGTTCCTCGCAACTACCAATGCACTCTGACTATCAATGAAGATGGTGGCAGTAGAAGACCAACCAACACCCAAATCAGCCATAAGGCTTCTGAGCCACACACACTTAACAGTCGCTACGAAAGTTGCCTTATACTCAACCTCACAATTGGAAATTGCCATAGTCGGCTGCTTCTTGCTCAACCAAGATATACATGAGCTACCAAGCATGAAGCAAAATCCACTATTGGACACTCGAGTGTCATAGCAACTAGCCCAGTCAGAGTCAAAAAAATCATGTAAATGTGGCAGCAGTGATCCCTCCTTGGGATAAAACAATCCAAGTAGTCGAGTACCACTCAAGTAGTGAAAGATGTGCTTAACTGCCTACCAATGCTTGACACTTGGGCAATGCATAAACTTGATCATCTGTGAGACAACAAACTGAATATCTGGCCAAGTAATGCATAAGTAAATCAAACATCCAATGGCTTGCTGATAGAGAACACCATCAAATGCATCTCCAACATCATGAGGACTCAATCGTAAACATGTCTCCATAGGAGTAGTAATAGGTTTAAAGTCTTCAAGACCAAAATGCTGCAATAATGTGTCAATATATTTCATTTGAGACAAAGCCATTCCACCATCAACTTGCATAAACTGAATGCCCAAATAATGATGCAAATGCCCCGAATCAGACATCTCAAATGAGGCATGCAAATCAGGAATATGCTTGTCATGAGGACTAGTGAGTAGCACGTCATCACAGTTGGACTGTTCTCAAAACCATGTGCAATCAGATAGGCATGTATCTTTTCATACCAAGCATGTGGTGCTTTCTTTAAACCTGCATGCAAGTCACCATTCAGAAATGCACTTTGAATGTACAATTGATGTACATTCCAAGCATGATGAGCTCCAAGTGCACATATGCTATGAACATTAGTCATTCGACTTGTAGGAGCAAAGGTTTTATCATAATCAATGCCTCTTTCCTATGCATAACCCTTTGCAACAAGCCTAGCCTTATAGCTGTCAACTCTTCCATCAGGCTTACACTTCATCTTGTATACCCACTTAGTGCCAATGACGTTCTTGCCAAGAGGCAAGTCACATAAAGACCAGGTACCATTTTTCATGATAGGATTTTGTGCTTCATTAAACAAAATAGGCTCATTCCCATCACAGAGACTAGATGTAGCCATATCATGGAAATCTGATGCAAAAGAAGCACTATGAGATCCTGAACGAGTACAATTAAAAAAATTGCATTGAATTTGCTATCACACAAATTTTGCACCGACTATTTTGGCATAGTTTTTGCCTCCTCAATATCAACTCTCTCATCAACAAGTGCATCATGTAAGTCTGCATTAGAAATGGAATGATCTACATCATCATGTGAAACCTACAAAGGTTGAGAAGTTGCCTCATTAGGACCAGCACTAGACTATCCACCTGTAAAAAGAGGCAACAAAGTGTCATACATGTCTTTGGAGCTAACAAACGTCTCCTTTGTACATGAAAGTAAAGGCTGGATAACATCTTCCACAAAAGGAACATCAAGGCTAACCAAAATGCATTTAGTCTATGGACCATATAGACAATAGCCTTTGCTTTCAGAATTGTACCCAACAAAAATACATTTTACTGCTTTATCATCCAATTTCCTACGATGTTGTTTAGGCACTAATGCATATTCCAGACAACCAAAAACACGTAGGTGAGCAAGAGATGGCTTACGACCATGCCAAGCCTCATATGGAGTGATAGACTGCAATGGTTTAGTGGGACATCTATTAAGTACATATGTTGCACACATGACGACCTCAAGCCAAAAACTATGTGGTAAAGCCTGACTCTTGAGCATACACCTTCCCATCTCCATGAGTGACTTGTTCTTTCATTCAACAACTCCATTCTGTTGACGTGTATATAGCATTGTACACTGATGTTTTATCACGTTTAGTCAGAAATGCATTAAAGTCAGAAGACATATAACCCCCCCTCGATCGAGGGTGCCCATTTTACATGCTGATAGATTTTCAGCCAAAACCAAAAATTGTTTGAAGCACATAAACACTTAGGACTTTGCTTTCAATGGATATACCCATGCATGCTTGGAAAAATCATCAATGAAAGTCATGAAGTAAAGATACTTTCCAAAAGAAGGTGTCTACATAGGACCATAGACATCACTATGTACAAGCTACAATTTTTGAGTAGCTCGAACTCAACCATCTTTTGGGAAGGATGAACACTGCATTTTGCCCAAAATATAGCCTTCACAAACATGTTTACTGAGTGCCTCAAGTTTGGGCAAAGAGAACACCATTTGAGATTTCTATAGGCATAGCAAAGTAGAAAAATTTAGATGACCAAAGCATGCATGCCAAAGCTTTGCATCTAACATAGCCTGAGAATCATGAATCATGTACTCCACATTGTTAATCTTATGGTTAATCTAATTTGTTAACAGATTTGTATATGGGTTCTTGGGATGGTCAGGGGTCTGTAATATAGAGGCCCTTTATGTATTTTCCCAGTCACTTCATTATCTTCTGGCAATTATAACAAATTTAACTACCATGCTCCAACGTATAACAACTTCTAACGACTACCATAAGCACATGCGCAAAAACTTCTACTGTTCACTTAACATTATTGTTATACTTCACACTTCCCAATAACACAGTAAGATGTAACACAGTACCTTAGTTACTTCAATATTGAACATTGACAACACAGTCGACACCACAATTTGACAATACAGTCTGGCGACGCGCTTGTCGCTCTCTTCCCATCACTGCTCTATTAATCAAAAAATCATTACAATGTTTTGCACGAAACCCTTTCGGTGCACGTCTTTTCTTAATTACAATTCTAAATTATCTTTCGGTAGCCTGACACTGGCATGCACGGTGGACTCGAACCTAGTAGGGAAAATTACAAGATTATGAATCATTAATGATTCCTTGTATGTACATGGTTCTAGCTAATTTAAAGGTGAAGGATATTTTCTGTTTTAAAGATTCTAACATCTCTTGCAAGATTTGCGGTTCAACAAGGTGTGCATCTATCTGCACAGAGCTTGAAGCTATGACTTGAGATAACAAAACTTTAGCCTGATTTTGCAAAAATGCTTCTTGTAGATAAAAGTCGTTTGCCAACGTAGCATCTCGACGTAACTTCGCTTTTGCAATCTGTGCATTGATATGAGAGAGGCACTCCTGCTGGATACCGAGTTGCTTCTCCCGACGTTCTAACTCTTGGGACTAGAACTGCATGGTTCTAAAGAAATCTTGTCCTTCCTTCTGGATAGCTTCAATGTCTTTCTTCAATTTGAGAGTCCGACCTATTTCATCTTCCAGTGACCTGCTTTTCTGAAAGAGTTCTTTAGTGACCTTCTTCAGCTCCGCTTTTGCTTGTAACACTTTATCAGCCAACACTTGATAAACCTGCTCTACCGTAAGGAACTGACTACAGGTGGTATCTAACTGGTTTCCTAAGGCACACATAGCATCCTCTTTATCAGTCATTGTTTGTTTGAGTTGACTGATCTCATCATCATGAGCTACTATAATGGCATCCTTTTCTGTCAATTGTCCATGTAAGGTCTAGATCTGCTCTTGCAATAGACTTGCATCGACTTTTGCAGCTAAGACCTCTTCCTGGAGGGGTGCAATATCAGCTTCCAGTAAATCTACTTTTGATTTCTGTTCGCAGGGACTGGTGGGCATCTTGTAATTGGTGAGGGAGTTGCTAGGAGAGGTGGATAAGAAAGTTCCCAATGTGGGTTAATTGAGCAAAGGAGTCAGGGATGAGAGAGGTAGATATAGGTCTAGAAGGATTAACTGAAATGATTGCAAAAGAGGAAGGGGGAGAGTAATCAGGAGAGGAAGGGATGGGTTGGGAATGGCAAAGGGCTACCGAATGACGAGGCGAAGGAGGAGGGCTAGGCGGTAAAGGCACTTTGGACGGAGAAAGAGGAGGTGGTGTAGCTTTTGGTGAAGAAGTAGGGACAGGGGGGTTACCGTAATGAGTTGAGCATCCGATTGAACCATCACTTCCTCGGTTTGCGCTTGCTCTACGAGATGCACAACCTCCATGACCGTGTCGGGCACTTGATCATGAGAGTGGGTCTGCGGCAGAACGACTGTATCTACGGGCTGACCATCTTCCATAATCATGTCTGCAGTAGATTGATCCTTAGGAGATGGTAGGGCAGAGAGGATAGGTGCAGAAGAGGCAGTGTCCTGCAGATTAACGGTTGATGATTTTTGTGCTTGACTCTGCGAGGGGCTCAATCTCCTACGCTTTCCTTGAAAGAACTACAAGACATCATCGTTTTCTTCAACCTCCATAACCTGCATAGATTGTTTGTGTAATAGGAGGGTATCCATTGGAGGAGGTTGCATAGGGTGGATCACCGGAAGAAGGAAGGAAAGAAGATGGGGGAGTCGAGTTCGAGGAATGTCACCCTTTGCAAGCTATCGGGAGATCGTGTGACATTCCCGATGAATACGCCGGAAGATTAACAAGGCGCAATTAATTGCTTCACATGCAATGGCATCAATCATATAATAAAACACACGAGAAATACTGTAGGTGCATTTTTGGAGGTTGAGTGCAGCCACCAAGAATTGTAGGACTGAGCACTCCAGTTCAGGGCAATAGAGAATTGCAAATTCATTAGATGACTGATGCAGGAAGAGCTGCTTCATGGTCGTCATCAGCAAGAGGGGCACGTCGACACTGCCTTCTTGAGGGAGATGGAATCCCTCGGATATGGTGTTCAGGGTCACTACAATGCACGGGTTGAGACATGTAATCGGCCAACAAGTCTCTGTCTGGGGAATGTCGGCTACAACAGAGATGATCTGAGCAAAAATAAAATTGGGTGACATTCGACCCAATGCCATGGCAATTTGGTGAATGCTAAAAGCCCGCGTGCATGCAAAAACTCGCTCAATTCAAGAGCGAGGCCAACACGAAAAGTATTAATGCTTGCTAAAGCTTCCATGGCAAGCAACAGAACGTGAATGCAGAAGATGGCAAAGAACACACAGATCACAACACAATAGCGAAAAAGAGGGTGAAGAACGTGATTAAGTAAAAACACCGAAGGGAAGCGCGGGAAGAAAATGCAATCATCACCAGTGGTTGGAAACATGCATGCATAATGATGACATTCACGCATTAACTAAATCCCAAATGTGTAGTGCAGCGGCTAATCATGATTATGTAATAAAATGGGAATTTTACGGTCAACCAATCAACCGGAACGTGCATAATGGAAATAGTAGTCAGGTGACAAAAGCGACATAAACCGGACGAATAATAAAAATACCAATACATAATTAAGATGAGGAAGGCATGGCATAATACGGACAAAGTTTCGACCCATTTATGGATTTGGGAAGAAGAGTACCAGTTAAAGTGGATAAGCAAAAAGTAGCGGGTCTGACCTGATCTGCAATACGGTAAGGACCAAACCACCAAAGTTTGAACTTGCTTGCTAAACGATTAGACTTAGGATTATAGAACATAACTAATTGTCCTTTGGTAAAAACGGGAGTGTGGAGAAATCGATCATGTGTCTTAGCTTGCCGCAGTTGCACTTCTTGTAGCATCAGAAACCTTTCCAAGCATTGTTCATCCAAGGACCACAACACATCCAATCGGAAAGGAAGGGACTCTTTCGGTAATAGCTTATGATCCAGTGCCACCCTTAGGCTAGGTACCACCAACTCCATGGGTGCAATGGCCTCCATCCCATATGCCAATTTAAAAGGTGTATTTCCTGTATCCATTATGTAAGTAGTACGGTAAGCCCATAGGACCGAAGGAAGGAATTGATCCCAATGCTCCGAATATTCTAGCACTAGTTTTCGGAGCATGTTAAGAAGGGTTTTATTGGTGCCTTCAGCAAGTCCATTGGCACGAGGATAATACGGGGAACTAAATTTATGGACAATCTTCAGGGTACGGGTAAGCGCTTGCATCAAAGAATTAACCAAATGTGTGCCTTGATCGGAAACAATCTCTAAGGGAAGACCGAAGCGAGGAAAAACATCAATCATCAAACATTTGACCACCACTGATGCAGTTGCAAACCATAAAGCCCAAGCTTTAGCCCACCGAGTAGCATAATCAGTACAAGTAAGTATATACTGATGATTAGTAACCGTAGCTGAAGGTGTAATGGGACCAATGAAATCCAAGCCCCACTTTTGAAAAGGCTCAAGGGGAGGGACAGGTTGTAGTGGGAAATGATGTCGTAAGGGCTACCCTGATCATTGGCAAGCATCACACTGTTTGACAGAAGCAGCAATGTCACGCCGCATAGTGGGCCACCATAAGCCACTATGCATAATTTTTTGGTAAGTAAGATCTACCAAAAAATGGCCACCAACAGGAGTAGAATGGGCCATATCAATAACCGAAGGAACTTCATGGGGAGGGATACAATGTAAGTGTGCACCAGATGGATCCATGTAATACAGCTATCCTACAATGATCCGAAACCGTCGACTATACATTGCCAATTTACAATGAACAAAAGTAGAAGTACTAGTCGAGGAGCTTCCACTCGTGAGAAAGATCATAAGAGTATCATAACATGAAGGTGCCACAGGGAGCTCTTGACAATCATCTGGGACTGAATCAGTCGTGTAGATAGCAGGGGTAGTATCATCAATTCCATTGTGAAGTTCATCGGAATCAAGCCGAGATAAGAAATCAGCCAGAGCATGTGTGGTCCTCGGATGATGTACAACCTCATAATCAAATTCTTGCAATAACAACACCCACCTGGCTAATCTGCCCCCTAAATGTTGTTGGCGGACAAGATAAACTAGAGCGGCATGATCCACATGAAAATTCAATGGTCATCCCAATAAATAGTGCTGGAATTTCTTCACTGAATAAACCAAACCCAAGCATTCGAGCTCAGTGACGGAATAATTATGTTCAGCAATAGCTAATCGTCAATTAGCATAATAAATAGGGCAGAACCACTTATTCTGTTGTTGCATGAGCACACTATCAATTGCATTGTCTAATGCATCCACAGAAACATGAAACAGAAGCTGCCAGTTTGGTGCTTGTAGTATAGGAGTCTGGCTTAAGAGTATTTTCAATGGATCAAAGGCAATTTGGCACTCCTCAATCCACACAAACTGTCGGGGATTGTAGTAATCAACCAATTCAGGTGAATAGCTAAATGTGCGAGCCACTGAAGATGTCATCCATGCCAGTGTATTTGTCCAAGGAATCACATAACTTCTTTTGGTGTCGTAGGGGCAAGAGCCTTCAACACGTCTTGCACTTTATTTGGGTCCACTTGAATGCCTTGCTGCGAAATAATATGACCAAGCAATTTGCCACAGGAAACTAAAAAGACCAACTTGTTAGGATTTAAGCACAAATGAAACTCTCTACACTTAGAGAAGTAGCACTGTAAGTGATAGAGGTGAGCCGATGCATTACCAGATAACAAAAAATCATTTAGATACACCCGCATAAAGCTGGTTAAGTAGGGGGGAAAATTTTCTTGCATGCATTGTTGGAAGGTACTAGGAGCATTGCGGAGACCGAAGCAAATCACCGTACACACATATACACCCCAGTTTGTAATGAACGCAGTCTTTGGTATATCCATTTCGGCCATGTGCACCTAGTTATAGCCACTATAACCATCCAAAAAGGAATACGTTTCTCGTCCGGCAACATCATCGAGCATCGTATCCAAAAAGGGAAGTGGGAAGGGATCAAGCACGGTCGCCGCATTTAATTTTTCTTAATCCACACAGATACACAACTGCTTGTTTTTCTTTGGGATAATGACAATAGGCGAAATCCATTCTGCATGCTCAATGGGGAAGATGAAACCTACTTTCAACAAACGATCCAATTCAGCTTTCACTTGAGCAGCATAATTGGGGTTCATGTGATAACTAGGTTGTTTGATTGTACATGCATCCCGCTTTAGCATCACACGGTGTTGATAGGTGCAAGGGTGCAACCCTTTCATATCTTGATAATCCCATGCGAATACATCTTGAAACTCTATCAACAACTATAGTAGATCATTTTGAAAAGTTTTTCGGCAACCCAGCGTTAAGCTTGACCGGTTGCGACATACCCTCATTTCCCAAATTGCAGGTGATGAAATGATCTTCCGGTACATAAAACTATCGGGGCATGGATATATCCTCAGGTGACTAGAATAATTGGTGTAAATTTTGGGCATTCAAAACTTGATCCGGCACTGGATCCACTTCTTTGGCAACTGGAACTACCATACAAACGGCCGGATTCCAATTATCTGCAACTGTTTGTAAGTCAATTGTACCCAAGGCTACCAGATCCTGGTTAGCATTGACAAAAGCTTCTTCTTCATCATCTGAAAGCCCATTCAGCATATGCACATGTTCGGCTACATAAGGTTGAGTATGAAGGTCGTAAGGCTTCATCTCATCTAGCCCAATTATTATCTATAAAAGCATGCAAGCATGGCTGAATATCTCTTCCATAAAAGAGACATAAGCTCAAAGTGCCTCCAGAATATCTAACCACATGTTTCACCGCTTGCCAATGCTTAGTGCCAGGGCTATGCATGAATTGACTCAACTGGGAAACTACATATTGTATATCTACCTTGTGTTGCATGCATATATAAGACATCCCACAACTTGCGGATAAAGAGAAGTGTCAAATGCATCACTGGAATCCTCAACTGAGAACCTAAATCCTGTCTCAACTGGTGTGGAAACAGGCTTGCAATCCTCAAAGTCAAAATGCTGAAGTAGTTTTTCAACATACTTTGCTTGATGCATAACAATTCCCCCCTCAATGAATACAAATTGGATGCCAAGATAGTAGCTCAAATGACCAATATAAGTGATATCAAAAGTATACTACAAATCAACCATAAGAATGTCAAGATTTGCATCACGTGACCCAGTGAAGAGTATGTCATTGACAGAACAAGCACTATAAGATCAGCCCCATCTTTGCATACATAGAGTGTGCTTTCACTTGGATTACATGTGAAACCAATAGCAATCAAGTGTTTATGAATTTTCTCATACCATGCACGTAGAGGTTTCTTGAGACCATACAAGGCTTTATGCAAGTGACAAACGATATGTTGTTTCCCTTTCATAGCAAATCCAAGAGGCTGCTTCAAATAGACCTCTTCTTGCAAATCACCATTCAAGAAAGCCATTTTTATGTCCAACTGATGCACTTTCCAATCTCATTGGGTAGCCAATGCAACCACGGTACAAATGGTAGTCATGCGTGAAGTAGGTGCATCAATTTCCTCATAGTCAATTCCATATTGTTGCACATATCCTTTGGCAACCAACCTAGCTTTGTAACGGTCAATGCTACCATGAGACTTTCTCTTAATCTTGTAAAGCCACTTTGTACCAATGAAATTTTTTCCTTTTGGCAATTCACATAACTCCCAAGTACCATTCTTATGTATGGAATCCATTTCTTATTGCATAACACTCATCCATTGCGGATCATCACATGCATCTTCAAAAGTAAGTGGCTCTTCATTACATGTTGTTGCAATAAGAGAATAATCCACAAAATTACTTGATGCATGGTGAGAGCTTGATCTTGTTCTACCAAGTAAAGTGTGCATTCAATTTATTGTCCTGCAAAGTTTGTTTTGGCCACTTTGGCATAGCTTGTGAATTCTTGATAGACATGCGTTCATTATGCAATACATCATCAACATGTACATCATGTGTGGGCTGAATTTCATGCTCATTTTCAACCATATTTTGACACAAATATTCAGCCATATTTGCATGGAAATTTCCAATAGTTCCGGTAATTTTTTGGCTAAAAAATTTCAGCCATGTTTGGCTAGAAATTTTCCACATTTTTAGCTCTATTTTGTTGGAATTTTTCAGCCCTTTGAACCTCAATTGGCTGGTCTACATGGCCATAGTCAAATGCACCATTTTGGAACAAAGGCATGAGTGTATCAAACACATCTTGTGAGCTAACTGTTGGCTGTTTTTTGCATTCAAGTAGAGGGAAAACTGAATTTTTAGCAAATACCACATCTTGACTCATAATAATTGTGTTCGTCAATGGATGCTATAAATGATATCCCTTACTTTCAGCACTATAACCAACAAATATACATTTCTTTGCCTTGTCATCAAGTTTGTGACGTTGTTGTGATGGCAGAAGAGCATGTGCCAAACAACAAAACATGCACATATGACTAACTATAGGCTTATGTCCATTCCAAGTCTCATAAAGAGTGATGACTCTCATGCTCTTGTAGGGTAACGATTCAACACATAGTTTTCACACATGATCGCTTCCATCCAAAACTTATCAAGAAGGTACTTTCCTTTAACCATACATCGTGCCATTTCAAGGAGTGTTCTATTTTTACGTTCGGCAACACCATTTTGTTGAGGTGTATATGGCATCGTACATTGGTGTGAAATTCCTCTTTCACAAAGAAAAAACATTAAACTCATGTGACATGTATTCACCACCACGATTTGTGCATAGAATCAGAAGCTTTTGTGAAGAAAAATTTTCGGCCACAGATAAAAATGCTTTGAAGCAAGAAAATACATCATTCCTTGCTTTCATAGGATACACCCATGTATGACGAGTAGCATCATCAATGAAGTTAACAAAATATACATTCTTCCGAAAAGATGGAGTCTTGATGGGACCACATACATCACTATGAACAAGCTGCAATTTTCTTGTAGTGTGTGTATGAGTATCTTTTGGAAAAGAAACATGATGCATTTTTCCAAGAATGCAACCTTCACATCAAGTGACCAAAACGAGCATGGCGAAGCTCCATTTCAACCATCAAAGAAGTATGAGCAACCAAGGCATTCAAGATAGCCCTCTTGTATGTATCCATGTGATACAAACCATTACATAATGAATCGAGATAACAACCAAGGTTTATGAACCTTAAGTCATGAAGATATCTAGGATGGGATAGAGAAAGCCTCATATCTTTTGAAGCTAGTGTCAATCATATAGATAGGTCTTGGGCCCAACAATTGAGTGATTAACCAATGTTCTAAGTTCCAAAATGAATGACTCTGAGATGTCCTATAACATGGAGAGACCAGTAGAAAGCTGAGGAGTGGTGTACATAGAAAAACCAGAGGGACCTTATAAGACTCAACTAGAATATATCAAGACCAACCGATTAGGTGCTTGCATCTATGAGGATGTATGAGAAGATCCATTGCCCAACTTAAAAACCCAAATCAACCCATTGGACTAGAACATCTAGTAGTCAAATTTGAAAATGGATCATACATTGATAAAGAAGGGACCATGTATGTAGTCACTAACCAGCGAGATAAAACATGAATTTGGTAACATAATTCCAGAGACTGAGATGGGTGACATAGATCAAGGGATTCTAGGAAGAGAGCCAAGAACCCCTAGAGGTAAGTCGATCTTAGCCATGATACTCACACCATAATGGATTCCCTAGGATAACAGAGGTGCATCAAGGTCATTTTAGAAATAGAGACAAGTTGCTAGAAGCCTTCATTACAAAATTCTCCAAAAGTGGCATCAGACAAAACACCTCCTCACTAATACATGGCTTCAAATAGAAACCTCAGGAAATGGTTAGACTTGCAGGAAGAAGGTTTATACAATACCTACAGAGATGCCCTGTTCCAGAATTATCGACACCAGCCAAACAAGTGGCTTTATTCCTAGATGGTTTGTTAAGTACAAAACTAAGAACTTATGTGTACTTGAAGGACCATAGATCCATACAAGAGTGTGTACACATGTGCATAGACATTGAGGATAGTTGGAGCTTTCAAAAATCTATAAAGATTCAGATAGCTCTACTAGCCTCACTTCCAAACAATCCACATCTATAGAGGAACTTGTAGAGAAGGTAGCTCAGAAGTTAGGAGTCTCTAGCAAGTAGATACCTAGATTTGCCCCAGTGAAATGATGTTATACCTGTGGAGGAGATCATATCACTAATGTGTGTCCAATAATGACTCAACCCCAAGTGAACCTTAACAGCCAATACTACACCATAGAAAGGAGATACACCAATCACACTGCACAAGATTGCCCATATAATAAACAAGCAATTAGGCAAAATTATCCACAGCCATATCCACAACAGGCGAGATGCCAGAACTAGTACCTATTGTAGCAGAATGGTAGGCCCCGACCATCGTACCAACCACCCAATCAGGCTCAACAAAGGTCTCAACCTATGCTAGCTCAGTAACCTCCAACTCCAACCAATGTGATTCTGGTGAAGTATGCAGCTACTGAAGAAAACTTAAATAGAGCCTTAGTGCTAGCATCACCATTTATTACAGAAAGTGACCCGAGTGGTCACAGTTTTGACTCGTCTCATATCGATAGTCCACATGCTTACTATATGCAGTCAGCTGAGCATAACGAGATGTACTATTATGAAGACCCGAGTGAACCTAGTTGGAAGCCAAAATATGCTAATGTCATGTATGCAAACCCCAACTCTAGGCCCCAATCTAGATAGATGAGAAGCCCAGCACCTAGAGGGTCATGCTACAGATGCCAAGGTGATGACTTCATTCGTGATTGCCCTATACCTGCACCGATGCAACCCCAATTAGTGACAATTCAAGGTTTTTGTCAAGATTGTGGGAAGGAGCACCTCCTACAAGATTGTCCTAAGAACACAAACAATGTGCCAAAGATCACTCCTATCAATGTGATTGGTTTAGTAGTAGATTCTACTAGAAGTGTGACTTCAACTGCCCCAGTGCAAGTGGTCACGAGAGCTTGGGCATTACAGCAGAGCCAAGGCTTAGGACACAAGAAGAGTCTTGAAGTGAGTGAGACTGAGAGTATAACTAAGAAAAGGAAAAGATCTTGGAAAGATAGCCGAGAGAGAATGAAGAGACAATGGTCTAAGAAAATGAGCGAGCTTGTCGAAAGCTTAAGAGAAACAAAATCCAAGATAATTGAAATCACCTCTCAAATGCACTCTCACACACCATCACCGCTTCCGTCCCCACCACCATCTACTCCATCTCATATAACCCCACAACCACCGAGAGGAGGATCAATCCTAGTAGATCCCACTCCCGAGGACCTAGACATGCTGCTTAAAGCATATCAAGCCACAATCCAAGAAGGGCCAAATGTGATAGATCATGAAAAGTTTTACTCTAGAGTTGACCTAGCAATTGAACGAACCAAGCTTTGTGCTAAGATGGTAGAATTTGCTCAAACCATGTTTGAATCCAGTCGCCTCTTCAATTACTCTAGTTCAGCTAAGACACAATTGCATTTTGATGGACTATTAAAAAGATTGGAGAGTTTAATTGCAAAATCTAGAAAGGAATCCATCTCCCCTGGTAAGGACAAGGCAAGTGAAAGATTGAGCATTCCTCTCAAGGAAGCTTATGTGCCTAATTCCACTAAACCAGACACCTTTTCTTCTATGACCACTGATTCCCAAGAATTTCTAAGAGAGATTGAAGAAGAGAAATGGGCAAAAGAAAGTGAAAATCCTCCACCCATTGAACTTGTGGATGACCTACATTATCAATTCCCATAAGATATTCCCTCTATTTATGGAGAACAAGAGGATGCCCAGTATGATTAGACTTCGAGTCTAACTCCCTACAAGAATTGCCTCATTTTTACGACCATGGGAAGCCAAGTCCACCTGTATGAGAGCTCCCACCATCATGATAAGGAATGATCCTGCTTCTACCAGCCAATCTATCTCCTCCTTGATCTTTGCAACATAATTATCATTGTATATGTATGGCTTCTGCTTAGAGGGTTTGGCATCTGAGGTCATGGGAATCGTATGTGAGCATATGTCAAGGTCTACTCCTTTTAAGTCCTTATAAATCCAAGAAAACACATCCCTATATTCTCTTAGCAAGGCTATCAAATCTTGCTCCTCTTCTTCAGTCAGGTCATGTCCTTTGTACATGCATCGTTCTTCCCCTTCCTCTATGATCACAATGATTTTCTTAGTTTTCTCTTTGTTATCATAGGCCTTTCCTGCTAGTGCTTCATGTCTAGGCATCCTTATCATGACTCTCCGATCTTCTATCTCATACTTTTTAAAAATTTTCAAGACCTCAAACAAAGATTATTCCACCTCTAGTGAGACTTCTCTCTTCTTTCTTTTCTTGTCTTCATTCTTGGTGGTCACTTATGTAGCTAGCCTCATGTCATTCGTAAGCTCTGC
>CM035442.1:42433291-42435791 GCA_020310875.1 Ceratopteris richardii | reverse complement strand
CTTGATAGAGTACCTTATCTCTTCAATTCTTTTACGAGAATTTAGAAGTTCTAGGTATTATCTCTAACTAGATTTTCTAGGTTTTGATTCCTTCACATGATCGTTTTACGATCTTGTGCTTAATCTTGGGAACTTGAAAACTTTTTGACAGAATATCAATTCTTCTTTACTAGGGTTTTCAAATGAAAACCGATCAGAATTCCAAGTACTTGAATTTTCTTGAATTCAAGTTCAATTGGTTTACCCTTGACCAATTTTGTAGCGACAAGAGCTTTTGACTTCTTGTCTTTAGATTCCTTTCTTTACTAATGCTTTAGGTACCTACCCCGGGGACTTTATATAGGAATCTCTCTACTGCCTAAGTCTTAAGCATCCGCTCATGCTTTTTGGATTTGTACCGAAATCCCTTTAAGGATAGGTAAACACTTATGTTTTACCTTCCACAGACTTAATTACCATTTTCACGGTTACAGACTACATTCTTGGAATTTCTTTACTCTGTTCAGACTTGGAACAGCTTACTCTTTTTCACAGTTTTCCATCGAATAAATGGAACCTGAGTGAATAATTTCCCAAAAGGAATTTTATTGCCAATACTTGGGCAATCTACAAAGTAGTTCGAATCGCACATTACTTGGACAATCATGGCCAAGATTTGATCAAGTTTGGTTGGTCTTGCGACTAAAATAAAGAATAAATCTTTATAATTAAGATCTCCTAACTATCTAAAGCTTCTTTGCGTACCTGCAGGATTTTTAGATATCTTTTCCTTACTCAAGTCCAAGCATACACTAATGCCTCTTAGATTCCAAAGCTAAGAATCTTTGATATACCTTTAGGTTATATCACAAATAGGACTTGAAATACCACTTCTAGTGGTTTGGGATGTCCGGGAACTACTTACTTATTGTTTAAAGAGCATGAAGAATTTCATTCTCAATACTTGAAAGAATGCCATTCTTCAAAGACTTGAGATTCCTTCTAAGGAATCAAATAACTTGAGCAAATGATTCATCTTGGAATCTTTTGCAATGTTAAAAGAACATTTGAAAGAAATTCTTTCAAATAATATCCAAAAAATTTACTGATTCAATTGTATTCATTTCCTGAGTATCAAACTAGAGACGAAATATCACATTTTGGATATGGTTTCCCATGCCACTATGAAAGTTTAAGTTGAACTTTCATTTATGTGATATCGACTTCTATTCTTGAGTTTGATACAAAACTCATTATTATTGGTCAATCTTCAGATGTTACTAGAGTCCTTTAAACATATTTCACCAATCAAAATTATGTTTAAAGTCCAAGCATCTATTGATGATTGATCCAATAGTAATGTTACTGTGAACACAACTTTGAACTTTATAGCTTGTTTAGGAGAAGTTCATGGATTGAAAATCCATTTCTTGGAACTTTCTATTCCTAAATGAAAAGTTCACACTTGCTTCAAGTCCTTAGGGACTTATATTATTTTCCTAAAGATTGCTTAGCTAGTTGCATCATTTACCAGAGATGCAACTTTAGAACCTAACATCCTTTTATTGACGTCAAGGATCAATTGATGTTGAGGTTTAACCTTTGATTTCCGTCACCCCTTAGGATGAAATCAAATGAAAATTTATAAAAGCTTGGTACCTTTATATCTTGGCAAAATATTTATATCCTAAAGAGGTTTTGCCTTCATCATTCCTTGGACCTATCATATAATATGAATTTATGTGTATTTTGGGAAGAGTTCATGAATCAATTAAGATCCTGTACTTGGAACCTCTGCCTTCCCAAAATAAATTCATCTTGAACATGGTAGGAGAATGATCTCACGTGAAATAGAAGGCTTGACTATTTCATATCTCAATTCCAAAAAGTCACTTACCGAGGTTTCATCATGAGATACAAATCTTGAAACCACAAAGAAACTTCTTTAAAACTTTCGAAATCTTCTAAATAGAAGAGTACTCATGGAACTTGGAAATATAGTTGACGTTCTCATCCATCCTTGGGATGCTTGAGAAGTTACATAAAGTATAACTAATCAAGTAAAGCTTAGCCGCATGACTTTCTAAGTACATCTGGGACTTAGAGTCATCATACATCACAAAAGAGTTTGCAAGTAATTAAATTTTCTTGGTTATCAAGAAAATTTATTACTTAACTTTCTCCTAGTGCTTACTTATACCTAGCAAGACATCTATCTTACTTAATTGTCATTAAGTATTTGTCTTTGATAGCAGAGTATCGACTTGGGAAGAAATCGACTAATTACTTGAGTTGCAAACTAGAACTAGTATGTCTTTGCAACTAACTAGTCCTTGGTCTTCCCTAATGTCAAACTGCGAGCTTTATAAAGTAAGCTAAATACTAAAAGAGTACATTTTCATATCTACTTGCAAACAACATTCCATTCTATCATGCAAATGCATGTATCTACATGCAAAAGCATGTGCTCACATGCGTATGCATGCATGTTCTTTGCATGCCCAAAAAATAATACAACAAT
>CM035442.1:42418291-42420791 GCA_020310875.1 Ceratopteris richardii | reverse complement strand
GGGGTTTGGGGGGGGGGGAGGGGGGGGGGAGGAGGGGGGAAAGGGGAGGGGAGGGGGAGAGAGATAGAGAGAGAGAGAGAGAGAGAGAGAGAGAGAGAGAGAGAGAGAGTTTTTTTGGAAAAACAAAATGCCTAGGGGGGCTTTTTTTTTGAGAAAATTAATCCAAAAAAACTGAAAAAATACATAAAAAATCAAAAAAAATGCAAGAAAAATCCAAAAAATCTTCAAAAAATTCTCAGAGATTTTACTACAGGCCTAAGCTAGTTTTTTGCACTCAAACCCACAGAGAGCTTCCTTTATTCCTCAAATTTGGCAAGAAAATGGCACATGAAAAAGGAGAAAAATGCTAGAAAAATTCTAAAAAATGCTTGAAAAAGTCTGAAAAAATTTCCTAAAAATTCCAAAAATTGTACCTTTGCAAAGTTTATGAAATGGCTGCTAAATGTGCTAAAAACTCACGAAAAAAGTGTGAAATGGATAAATAAAACTACTAAAACTTAAGCAAAAATGAAATGAGAGGGCTATGTACAACCTGGACAAATTTTGTAGGTTCCAGGTGATCCATAAATCTTCACTTTTGTTGATGATAGGCCTTGAGCCTTGATATGTTGACTCAGAGAAACTCCTCCATAATCTCGAATTGTACTGCACTTCATTGGTTTTGTCTTCTTGTTGGGCCCACTGGTCATCTGATAGGGGTACCCTAAAGCCTTCAGTAAAATATTGTCTCCTCCATACTGCAACTTTTGTATCTTTGTGTCAGCAACTTTATAGCTTAATCTACAAAATTTCATTTTCACTATTCCATCTACTTCATCAAATCAAACCCTCTGTTTCCAAGGACTTGCAGGTACTTCTTCCACATCCTTGTAAAGCCCTGTACTCACTATCATAAAAATTGACACAACAGATGATATCCATACCAATATCCATTAAAAAGTGGCCATTGACATATGATTTGAAGTATCTTCAGCACTGTTGCACTTAAGGGCTCCTCTTTTCTCATCTCTTCTATGGCCTTTAACTGAGACTTTCTCACTCGAGTCAGTAACCTGAATGATATCCTCTGATTCTTGAAATGCTTCCTCTCTACTTGAGTTTGGAAAAATTCCATAGCAGGAAGATGGGTCTTCTACATGGAGCCAAGCCAACATGTTTTCATCTTCATATAAATTTGCTCCTTCAAATAGATCTGCTTCTGGGTGGTCCAACAATTCTTGTTCCATACAAATACCAATTGTCTGCATCATGCTGGTATTTCTTTGGTTGTTTGGTCCTTCTTCTAAAAGTATCTGCTGCAACTCTTTTCCCTCTTGCTTTACCCACATTGTGTCCTTGCCCCAGTCATGCAGCACATTGGCATTCCTTAACCAAGGTCTCCCAATTAACAGGGGGAAGCTTCCTTCTACCTGTGGCAGCCTTAAAACAACAAAGTCCAAGTTAAAGATGGTACCTTGTATCTTGACTGGAACTCCAGGGACCATTCCCATAGGCCTTACTATGCTTTGATCTAACATTGTTACAGTGAAGTTGGCAGGAATTGAAGGGTATAGTCCAATCTTTTTCATGGTATATTCAGGCATCAAGTTAATGCCAAAACCACCATCCACAATAACTCCTTGAAACTCATGACCTTTGATAGAGACTGTTAGCCGAGGGCTCTTGTAATCTGTGAGGGGTGCTTCCCCTACACTTTTATCTTTAGGCATAACAACAGCCTTTGCCACTAAACTTGTTGTGGACATTTCATCAATTATCTGCAAGAGTTCTGACCTGAACTTCCCATCCATCTTTATTAAATAAAAAATACTAACCTCCTTTTTCATGGACTTGAGTAGTCTAGGAGCTTCTGATTCCTTATGAGCCTGGGCTCCATTTGACTTATCAAATTCCTCATGAGCCTTGTTGAATGCATGTCCAATGGCATCACTGGTACCTATGAAATTTTCATTTTGCCTTGTGTCTGCACATGTGGTGGCTTTGTTCTTAGGGGCACCTTTGTCTTTGTTCAATCCATTAATCATTGATTCTTGACCTATTTCCACTTGAGCCTTCCCCTTGCTTCTTGTCTGCATTGTAAAAGATTCAATTTCTTCTAATTACACCACCCTGGCAGATGGTGATGGCACCTTGGCTTCATTTACCATCTCTTCTTTGCACACAGAAATCATTTGAATGTGGGGCCCAGATGTAGAAGCTTGGTTCTTAGGACAACAATTAGTATAGTGGTCCCTAGCCTCTGGGCAGTTCCTGCAAGGAGGGGCATTTTCTGGGAGAGTGCACCTACTCTGATAGTGCCCACATTCTCCACATCTGAAACAAATAATTGGTCTCCTTGGCCCACTTCCAAAGTTATCCCTCTGTCTAGGGTTATAAGTGTTACCTTGATTGGGTGCAACTGCCATCACATTTGCTGGTGGTAGGGGTCCTCCTTGTGTCTAGTATGTTGTTGCAGGTATTCCCCTTGATTGGCATTCATGGGCCTCATGACCAACTTTCC
>CM035442.1:42183291-42413291 GCA_020310875.1 Ceratopteris richardii | reverse complement strand
TTGTTGATGGTAGTTCTTTTACATTGTCAGATGCTTTATTTCTACCAAGGATCAAGAAGAATCTATTATCAGTTTCTTCATTAGCCAAGATTGGCTTGGTTGTGAAATTTGTTGATGACAGATGTACATTTCATGATCTATCAAATGGCCATGCGATTATTGCTTCTGGCATTTTATGTCGTGGGTTGTATAAGCTCCTAGACTATGAAAAACCTATGAATGATTTGGCATGTTCAGTACATGATTATCACACTTTGTTAGATGCTAAGCTTTGGCATGCACGCTTTGGTCATTTGAACTTTGCTAGTTTGCTATGCCTACAGAAATCTGAAATGGTGTCCTCTTTGCCCAAAATTGAGGCACCTAGTAAACATGTATGTGAAGGTTGTATTTTGGGCAAAATGCAGCGTTCCTCATTTCCAAAAGATGGTTCAGTTCGGGCTACTAAGAAATTGCAGGTTGTTCCTAGCGATGTCTGTGGTCCTATGCAGGCACCCTCTTTTGGAAATTATCTTTACTTCATGACTTTCATTGATGAATTTTCTAGGCATGCATAGGTATATCCACAGAAAGAAAAGTTTGAAGTGTTCATGTGCTTCAAATAGTTTTTGGTTTTGGTTGAAAATATGTCAGCATGCAAAATGGGCACCCTCCATTCTGATCCAGGGGGGAATATATGTCTTCTGATTTTAATGCATTTTTGGCTGAACGTGGGATAAACCACTAGTGTACAGTGTCGTATACACCTCAATAGATTGGACTTGGTAAATGGAAGAATATGTCACTCATGGAGATGGCGAGGTGTATGGTCAAGAGTTAGGCTTTACCACATAGTTTCTGGCTTGATGTTATTATGTGTGCAACATATGTACTTAGTAGGTGTCCCACTAAAGTGCTACAATCTATCACTCCATATGAGGCTTGGCATGATCGCAAGCCATCTGTTGCTCATCTGCGTGTTTTTGGTTGTCTCGCATATGCATTAGTGCCTGAACATCGCAGAAAATTGGATGATAAAGTAGTAAAATGTATTTCCGTTGGATACAATTCTGAAAGTAAAGGCTATCATGTGTATCATCCATAGACCAAACACATTCTAGTTAGCCGTGATGTTTTTTTTGTGGAAGATGCTATTCAGCCATTGCTTTCATGTACTAAGGAGACATCTGTTAGCTCCAAAGACATGTATGATACTTTGCTACCTCTTTTTACAGGTGGATAGTCTAGTGCTAGTCCTAATGCGACAACTTCTCAGCCTTTGCAGGTTTCATGTGATGATGCAGATCATCCCATTTCTGATGCAGATTTACATGATGCACTTGTTGATGAGAGAGCTGATATTGAGGAGGCAAAAAGTATGCCAAAATGGCTGGTGCAGACATTGCGTGACAGCAAATTAGATGCATCTTTGTCATATCGTACTTGTTCAGGCTCTCATATTGCCTCTTTTGCATCAGATTGCTATGCTATGGATACATCTAGTCTCTGTGATGAAAATGAGCCTGTTTTGTTTGATGAAGCACAAAATTCAGAAAATTGGATGGCTACTATGCAATCTGTATATGATGCTATAATGAAGAATGGTACTTGGTCTTTATGTGACTTGCCTCTTGGCAAGAAGGCCATTGGCACTAAGTGGGTATACAAGTTGAAGTGTAAGCCTGATGGAATAGTTGACAAGTATAAGGCTAGGCTTGTTGCAAAGGTTTATGTGCAAGAAAGAGGCATTGATTTTGATGAGACCTTTGCACCTACTTGCGGAATGACTACTGTTCATAGCATCTGTGCACTTGCAGCTCATCATGGTTTGAATGTACATCAATTGGACATTAAAACTGCATTTCTGAATGGTGGCCTACATGAAGAACTGTATCTTTTCCAGCCTTGTGGCTTTGTGTAGAAAGGGCATGAAAACCAGGTGTGTAGGTTAAGAAAGGCTTTATATGGTTTGAAACAAGCACCACGTGCTTGGTATGAAAAGATACATGCTTATCTGATTGCACATGGTTTTGAGAACAGTCCAACTGAAAGCACCTTATATGTTAAGCATGCTAATGATGTGTTTCTGATCATTGTGGTGTATGTTAGATGACATGTTGTTCACTGGTCCTCATGAGAAGCATATTGTGAAGCATTGGCAGGCAATTAAGCGCATCTTTCGCTACTTGAGTGATACCCGACTACTTCGGTTGTTTTATCCCAAGAGGAGATCATTACTGCCTGATTTGCATGCTTTTTTTTACTCTGTCTGGGTTGGTTGCTATGACACTTGTGTGTCCACTAGTGGTTTTTGCTTCATGATTGGTAGCTTATGCATATCTTGGCTAAGTAAGAAGCAACCTATTGTGGCCACTTCCAGATGCGAGGCTGAGTATAGGGCAGCTTCACAATGATTGTTGAGTGTGTGTGGCTCAGACACCTTATGGCTGATTTGGGTATTGGTCAGTCTTCTACCACCACCATCCTCACTAACAGTCAAAGCACATTGGTAGTTGTGAGGAACCCTGTGTTCCATTCTCGCACTAAGCACATTGAAGTGCATTATCATTATGTCAGGGAGAGGTTCTCTGTTGGCGAGATCAGCTTGGCATATGTGCCCACACAGGTGAACATTGCAGACCTTTTTATGAAGGCTTTGCCTAGGGAGAAGTTTGAAGCTTTCCACAAAGCTTTGGGCTTACTTCCTTTTGTGGATTGATTCCACATAGCTTGGCACTTCCTTATACATGAGTGTGCGCTCCTTGTTCACCGCATCACTCCTAGGGGGGATTTGTTGATATATTTAGGTAGTGATGTGTGAACACTCTAGGACCATCAGAGCACTTTTTTCCCTCTTTAGGATGTTTTTTTCCCCGGCTTGTATATACACCAGTTACCTTTATGGGTTACTTATCTTTGTACATTCTCTAGTAATACATTCAGTATTGTGTGTTGTGCTCCAAGCTTCTTCTTCTTCCTTATGCTATTTGCATGCTTCCGCAGACGTCTAACTCCAACACTATGTAGCTTGAAGCAAATGCAAATAAATAAATCAACTTAGAACCTTTTGAAGATTGAAAGATTCTTGTACAAAACATTTGTCTGGGATGTTTAATTTAGTTACCTGCTTCCAATTGGCTAACCTTGGAATTTTGTGAAAAGAATCAGATACTCTATCTGAGTCAAATCCAAAAGATTTGGAAAACGAAAAGAAAGAACTAAATCTTTGTGCAACCAATACAAAATTCTAAGGTACTTGAACTTGTTATGAGACAAATTCTAGGTGTCTCAAGACTTCAACTTCTCAAAGATTTGTTTTAACAAGTTATTGAAGCAATTTATCTATCTTTGAGAGAAATAAATCGGATTCTCAAAAAGATTGATGGAATAAAGCTAGACATCATCCAACCACAAGATAGTAGTGTGGTATCCAACATCAGTGTGTCGACCCACAAAGGTTTTTATTGATGATATTTTACTCAAAGTAATGCTTCATTTGAGACTAACTTAATTCCTTCATTCAATCTTTATGATTGTTTATTGGGAATGCAATTCTTGTGCATTACTTTGAGTTAAAGGATTGAATTTACCTAGTTACACTAGGAACTTGGTGCTTGACTTAGTAAGTAAAAAATTGGTTGAAAGGATCTCATAAACTTATCAACTGTTTCTAATTAGAAAACACTTTATCTCGAAGTGTTCCATAATCCAAATAAGAACATGCTTTGCCCTATTTGAATTTTAAAAGAAAGTCTTGGAAGTTAATTACTTCATGATCTTCTTATTTTCTTTATCTTGAAGTGTCTTGTAAAACACTTTATCTGGAAGTGTCTTGTAAGATCATGATTTTATCCTCCTTGAGTCTAAACTTGTTGTTTGAAATTTTATCTCACTTAAGGATCCAATCTTACTTCAAGATTCATTTAAGACTAAAAAATAATTATCATCCCATGGTCTTATCTCCCATACCATCTTTCCTATTTCAATTTGAGTAAAAAATCTAGTGTCCCATACCACCCTATTTTTTATTCAAATTGATGTGGGATACGGATCATAGGTTGATATATTTCGATAATGATGCGCATGAACACAGGAACATTAGAGCACCTTTTTCCCTCTTTAGGGGGTTTTTTTGCCCAAAATTGTATATATGTCTATAACCCTAACATGTCTCTTATCTTTATACATTCACTTGGTAATTCATTCAGTGTTGTGTTGTGCTCCAAGCTTCTTCTTCTTCCTTGTGTTTTTCATGTGCTTGTGCAAACCTCAAACTCCAACACTTGGTATTAGAGCATGTCGTGGCTTCATTTAGGATGTCATCAACACCCTTCTGATCATCGTCTCAGAATCGCATGAAAATTGGTGAGCATACTAAGATCGATTAGGAGTTCAAAACAATTTCACTCTATGGTGTTAAAACTTTGATATGAGTTGGTTTTGGCCTCTGAATGCACTATCATAGCACTTGTGTAGGCAATTCCATCCTTTTGCCCCAAACACACACACACACACACATATATATATATATATATATATATATATATATATATATATATATATATATATATATGTGTGTGTGTGTATATGTATATATATATACATACATGTATATATATATATATATATATATATATATATATATATATATATATATATATATATATATATATATATATATATATATATATGTATATGTATATATATATGTGTGTGTGTGTATGTACATATATATATATATATATACATGTATATATATATATATATATATATATGTATATATATATATATATATATATATATATATATATATATATATATATATATATATATATATATATATATATATATATATATATATATATATATAGGTTTTGGTTCTTGAGTACAAGCACTTTGAAGTCTAGCGCAAGTTTAGTAGAGCTTGATAGGGTGGTTATGGCCAACTTTTGAAGATACATTCATTTTTCTCCATCAGAGTATTTAGCCAATGGGCATGAGTGAAAGCAATGATGTATTCTATATGTTGGTTGTTGAAGACATGTTGGATGGTACCAATTAGCCATTATGGGCATATATGATGCATCATGTATTGGTAGCAAAAGGATTGTGCATATTGTGGAGGGTATTGAAAATGCCCTACTACACCTATGAATACAGCTATTGAAGATGATCCAAATGCTGTTAAAGATGATGATCTTCAGATTCCTATTTGTTGACAGTATACGGGAAGAAGCAGGTACGGACACACATGCAGATCTAGCACTGAGGCAACCCTTTATTTTTTTTAAAACCTCACATCATTGTAAAGTGATTCTCATCACTACAAACCCTTGTAAATATCATTTCACCTTTTTGTAGCTCCATTTTGTACAAGCCGAGGAGTCCTCGAGCTTGGGGAGCCTTAGAAGTAGTTGCCTGTCAATTTTCATAATTTTTAGATCTCGTTTGGGCCCCCAAATAAGCCCTGGAACCTAATTTTTGACTAGGCCGGACACTAGGTCTGGACAGGGCCAAAGCTAGTCAAAAACTATAAATAGAGCTAGAGAGCTCATTTTTGGGGGGTGGCTTCTTGTAGTTTGAGCTTGTATGAGAACTTTCTTGCAATAGAAGTGATTCCATTGTCTTACTCTCTTTGTTCTTGCCGTGTGTGCGCGTGTGTGTGTATGTGTGTGCATGATAGTGTGCTTCTCACTCACGCACTTGTGCTTCCACTTGCTCGTGGTCTTCATACCATCCTCACGTCTTCCCGGATTGACATTAAAGGAGGTGCTACTCATCACTGAGCTACACCAAATTTTGGCGCCGTTGCCGGGGATCGAGCTTTGAGGACGAGCGTGTGATGGTAAGACGTAGAGAGGACGCGTTGGAATGGTAAGTAGTAGGTAAATTTCTGATTTTTCTCCATCTCCATCTTCATCTCCATCTCCATCTTCATATCCACCTCCTTCTCCACTACATATTCCCTCTTCCTTATCATTCCCTCATTTGTTGCTTGCGAGTTTGAGAGAGAGCGATTGTGCGTGCTTGTATTTGTGTGTTTTTTGCATGTTTCTTGCAGGTGGCAGCTCCATCATCATCTCCAGCAAGCTCAGCAGGTACAGAAATTGTCTGCACAGTCCCCGAGGCGTTGAGCTCGAGCTATCGCGACACTCCGAAAATTTCACCTTCTCACGATTCTGAGTGCACCACGACACTGCGCAGGCCTAGAGCTCCCAGGAACACTAGCTAGAACAGAAAAATTCACCATATCTCGAGCTATCGCGACACTCCGAGGTATCGCGACACTCCGAGCTATCGCGACACTCCGAGGTATCGCGACACTCCGAGCTATCGCGACACTCCGAGGTATCGCGACACTCCGAGGTATCGCGACACTCCGAGCTATCGCGACACTCCGAGGTATCGCGACACTCCGAGGTATCGCGACACTCCGAGCTATCGCGACACTCCGAGCTATCGCGACACTCCGAGGTATCGCGACACTCCGAGCTATCGCGACACTCCGAGGTATCGCGACACTCCGAGGTATCGCGACACTCCGAGCTATCGCGACACTCCGAGCTATCGCGACACTCCGAGGTATCGCGACACTCCGAGCTATCGCGACACTCCGAGCTATCGCGACACCTCGACCCGACCTATCGCGATACACGGCCTTTAACGCATGAAAAGTTAGGGATAATTTTGAGTGAATTGAAGGGTAGTTGAGCTTAATTTTAGGCACCTTGGTATAACTTTAAAACCTTGGAAGTGGGCAAAAGACCTAGAAACTAGAGAGGGATCTCCTGAACCCTGAGAGCCTGTTTTGACCCTATAGTGCCTGAATGGTCATAACTTGACCATACGAACTCCGATTGATGAGATTTTGGTCTCGTTGGAAAGCTCGTTGAGAATCCTACGTGGACCTCGACTGGTTTTTGTAAGAATCATACGCGGAGTTTTAGAACATGCATTTTTAAGTTGACCTTTAGGTGGAACTAAGTTGTTCTTAGATTTCAGGGGGTACAGTGAGTTACTCCAGGGGGACTAAAAATATTGATGTGTGTCTTCCAATTATTTGTGGTGATAAAGCTATACTAACTGGTGAGTTTTTGCAGGAACTTTGTGGGCACTCAAGGCAATCAAAGCAAGCTAGCAAGGGTGAGTACCGAGCTTGGGAGAAGGCTTCCTGGGCTTGTGTAGCTGTCTGGTCAACCAGCTGATTGAGGTTGGAAGATCTCATAACCCTCCTTTGTCAATTCCTAGCCTAGGCTAAGTACGACTTAGGTGTGGTAATTAACTAGGGCAACGTTAGGCACGAATCAAGTCCAAGAGAATTGATCAACCAAGTGCAAGAAAATAAATAGGTCTTAAGTGCGAAAACCCTAAGGGACAAAAGGTAAACGGGAATTGATCACTCATCAAGTGCGGAAATCCACTTAAGTACTCCTGACGACGCGATTTCAGACAAGACCATAAACATAGTATGCAACTCAAAAGAACAAAGTGATTGGTGCAAATTAACCTGCAACGAGAGTGTGCTTAGGTCCAAGGGGGTAAATAAATCAGGCATATGAACCTTAGATCAGGCAGACACTTAGGCCGAGACAGACAAAGCCTCAGATCTTCTGAAGCTAGTGTCAATCACACTGCCAGGTCTTGGGCCCAGCAGTTGGGTGATTTCCCATACACTCCCAGATCAGAAACAAGTGATTCTGAGATGTCCTATCACATGGAGAGACCAGTAGGTAGTTCAGGGTTGGCTTATCTAGAAAAGCCAGAAGGACCATACAAGACTCAACTGGAATACATCAGGACGAATTGTCTAGGTGCTCGCATCTATGAAGACGGCCTGAGAAGATCGGTGGTCCAGATTAAGAACCCCGATCAACCCCATGGATTAGACCACCCAGTAGTCAAGTTTGAGAATGGAGCATACCTAGATAAAGAGGGGACTATATATGTAGTCACGACTCTTCCTGATAGAACTGATGAGTTTGGAAATGTGATTGCTGAGACCGACATGGGTGATATAGAGCAAGGGAACTTTGAGAGAGAGCCCAGAACCCCCCGTGGTAAATCTGTCTTGACCAGAATCATGACTCCAGAGTGGGTTCCACAGGATAATAAAAGCATAGATCTGCTTTTAAACCGAGAAACTGATGAGGCTTTTTGGAGATATAAATCTTCTCAACCTCAGGAAGTGAGTGCCCTCACAATCTATGAGTTTAAAGACCCTGATAGCCCAGGCCAAGTCACCTACCTAGACAATGCATCAGAGAGAATCTTCGTGGTCAATGAGCATGGCAGGCATGCTTACACATGGAAGGGTGAATTTGTTTTTCCCCAACCAAGGTCTAATGTGTCCTTTGGTCACCAAGGAGCTGGGACCTCCCAAGCTCATGGGGCTCAAAGAGATAGAAGTAGAGACAAACCTGAGGTAAGCTTTGCCAACTCCCTGGGAAGAGAAAGGACGGGAACAGAAAGGAATAGAGTGGAACCGGAGAGACATAGAACCCCATGGAATCAAAGGAATATTGGTGATTTTCCTTTGCCAATGCCGAGAGAATACACTAGGACCCTGCGACCAACTCAACTGGTGAAGTCCATGAAGAATTACTTCGATGGCACTGGAGACCCTTATGACCATGTGGCAGAATTTCGGCAAGTATTGAAAGCTGAACAGGTAGAGGACCTATTCACACAATATAATGCTTTCGGTCTAACTCTTAGGAACACCGCCCTTACGTGGTTTCAACCACTAAATGAGAGGCATTTCAGAAACATAGACCAACTCTTAGAGGCATTTATTGTTGAGTTTTCTAAGAGTGGAATCAGGCATAACACCTCCTCACTAATTCACAGTTTCAAACAAACACCTCAAGAGACGGTCAGGCTAGCTGGAAGAAGATTTAGACAGTACCTGGAGAGATGCCCGATGCCGGAGTTACCCACACCAGCCAAACAAGTGGCCTTGTTCCTAGATGGATTGTTGAGCACTAAGCTCAGATCATATGTGTACCTGAAGGACCCCAGAACGATAGAAGAATGCGTGCGCATGTGCATAGACATTGAGGACAATCTAGGTGAGGAATTAGAACTATCAAAAATCTATAAGGATTCTGATAGCTCTAGTAACATGACATCTGGTCAATCCACATCCATCGAGGAACTTGCAGAGAAGGTAGCCCAAAAACTAGGAGTCTCTAGCAAGCAAATTCCGAGATTTGCCCCAGTTAAGCGGTGTTACAATTGTGGCGGTGAACATATGACAAGTGTATGCCCCATTATGGCCAAACCCCAGGCGAACCTTAGTAGCCAGTACTGCACCATAGAGCGCAGGTACACCAACCACACTGCACAAGACTGCCCATACAACAAACAAACTGTTAGGCAAAATTATCCTCAGCCATATCCACAACATGGTAGATACCAGAATCAGTACCCATCACCACAATACAACAGACCACAGCAAACTTATCAGCCACCTTATCAAGGGCAGCAGAGACCTCAACCAGTCCTAGTGCAGCAACCCCCTGCTCCAACCAATGTGATCCCAGTGAAATATGCATCTGCTGAAGAAAATTCGAACAGAGCCATAGTCCCAATCACCCCATTGCTATCAGACAGTGATCCAAGTGACCATAGTTTTGACTCCACACATATTGATAGCCCACAGGCTTATTACATGCAATCACCCGAGCATAACGAGTCATACTATTATGAGGACCCAAGTGAAAATTGTGGGGAACCTGAGTATGCTAATGTCATGTACACAAACCCCAACTCTAGACCTCAACCTAAGCAGGTACGACCCCCATTTCCTAGAGGACCATGCTTCAGATGTCAGGGAGATCACCTTATACGTGATTGTCCACTGCCTGCCCCTACACAACCTCAACCAGTAACCATTCAGGGCTTCTGCCAAGATTGTGGAAAAGAGCATCTCTTACGAGATTGCCCAAAGAACCCCAATAATATGCCAAAAATCACGCCTATCAATGTAGTGGGGTTAGTTGTAGACTCCACAGGGAGTGTGACTTCCACTGCACCGGTGCAGGTGATCACGAGAGCCCAGGCACTACAAGGAAACCAAGGTGTTGGTCAGGAAAAAAACCCCGAGGTGAGTGAAACAGAGAGCATGACCAAAAAGAGAACGAGAGCCTGGAAGGATAGTCGTGAAAGAATGAAAAGGCAATGGGCAAAAAAGATGAGCGAACTTGAAGAAAGCTTGAGAGAAACCAAAGCAAAGATCATAGAGATCACATCTCAACCGCACTCTCACACATTCCCACCGCTACCATCCCCATCACCCTCCATCCCTCCACCCTCTAATACACCCCACGTATCCCACCCACCACCCCGAGTAGGATCAGTGTTAGCTGATCCCACTCCTGAAGACATAGACATGATGCTTAAAGCATATCAGGCCAGAATCCAAGAAGGGCCAAATGTAACGGATCATGACAAGTGCTACCCTAGAGCCGACCTAGAGATAGAAAGAACCAAGCTTTGCGCGAAAATGGTCGCATTGGCTCAGACTATGTTTGAAGCCAGTCGCCTTTTCAATTACTCGGGCTCAGCCAAGACGCAATTACACTTGGATGGATTCCTAGAGAAGTTAGAGGGAATAATTGCAAGATCTGCCAAGGAAGAAAAAAATCAAGAAAAAGATAAAGCAAGCAAAAATATGAACCATCCCCCATCGGAAGTTTATGTGGCCAATTCCACTAAACCAGACAACTTCCCCTCCTTAGAAAGAACAGAGAGGCTAATGGCACAATCAGAAAAGGAACCTACCCCTCAAAGAAAGGAAAGGGTAAGAGAACGGATAAGCAAGCCTCTTCAGGAAGCCCACGTGCCTCCTCAAGAAGCTTATCTTCCCCCCCAAAAGGCACATGAGCCTCCCTCGAAAGCTTGCGTACCTCCACAGGTTGCCCACATTCCTTCTCAAGGAGCTTATGAGCCTGTTCGGAAAAGTAATAGAATAAGTAACCCTCCCCAAGAAGCTTGTGCTCCAGCCATCTATGAGAACGAGGAGAGAGCCAACGATAGAATAAGCCCTCCTTCCCAGGTTGCTTATGCGCCTAATTCCACGGAGCCAGACACTTCTTCTTCTATGAATCGGTTTGCACCAGACTTCCTACGGGAGATTCAAGAAGACAAATGGGATAACGAAAGTGAGGTCGCCCCTCCTTTTGAACTTGTGGATGATGCACACGACCAATTCCCACAAGACATCCCATCTATTTACGGGGAACATGAGAGTACTCAGTCTCACGAAAGACTGGACTTCGAGTCTAATTCTTTACAAGAACTACCCCATTTCACAGGCCCATGGGAAGCAAAGTCCACCTGTATGAGAGCACCTACAGTCATGGTAAGAAATGAAGATTCAGTCATACCTAGGAACACAGAGGTAGTGAAGAACACCAAAGGGCAGTGCAATCTCACTTTGGAAGAGTGGCTTAAGGTTAGACCAGAAGGGCGGAAACAAGTAGCCAATCAAGTGCCCGAGATAACGAAACCTCGTTCCCAGGAAGGATCACATAGGACAGTGCCAGAGATACCCTTGGATAAGGTAGGAGATATGTGTGAAGGTGAAGAAGGAAACACCTATCTTCCCATTACCTACCAGGAGCACACCACCAAGGCAATTTTGGACTCAGGTGCAGGAGTTGCAATTGCCACCACATCCCTATGGAAACGTTGCGGCAAGCCTGCACTCAGGCCCACGAGGATGAAATTGCGAATGGCTGATGGTCACATAGAGAGACCCTTGGGATTGCTAGAAGGAATAACTCTCACCACCTGTGGTGTCGAGTTTGAACATACATTTGCTATATGTGACTTCAGTAAAAATCATGCCTATGAAATGATTTTGGGAAGACCTTTTCTGCGGCAGTTGCAAGTGGTACAGGATTGGGGAACCAATTCCTTGTATTTGCAACATCTAGGTGTCACAACCAAAGTCAATCTTAAGGATTACTCTCATAGAGACGTACCACCTATTCAATGGAATCCCATCCATAGAGCCAAAGATGATACGGAATCCGTGCATTCCATAGGATCAGGATCCTCATGGATGCATGAAGACACCCACTTATGGATGTGCAAAGTAGCAGTAGAAGAGGAGAAAAGAGAAAAGGCCAGAGATATAGGTGCAAACGAAACACATAGATCCATTCAAGATCCAGCCTATGCACCTGTAGTATTTCCTGACGAAGAATTCGAACCCTACGGCTGGGCAGAAATTCTAGCGACCATGGATGTAGCCATCAATGAGGAACAATGGACACCCCACTGTGATGAGGATGGCTATGACATTTCAGTTTTCTCCATAGAGCCAATTCTGGGAGAGGCAGTTCTAGAAGAATGCGAACCTATCCCTTATGCATTTGAGGATGCAAGTGACTCTGATCTAGAGTCAATCATCATGGACCCACCCTTTGCATCAGATGAAGAATACTTCTATGAAGTAGAATTTCAACCCCAGAGACACGGAGAGCTTACAAATGAGGTGAGGTTAGCCACACAAGTAGCTTCTAAAAGCGGAGGAAAGAAAAGAAAGAAGAAGGAAGTCACGCTGGAGGCAGAAGAATCTTTGTTTGAGGTCCCTGAAAACTTTAAGAAATATGAGATAGACGATAGGAGGGTCATGATAAGAATGCCTAAACGTGAGGCACAAGCAGGAGAAGCCTATGATAGTAAGGAAACTACCAAGAAAATAGTTGTCGCCATCGAGGAAGGAGAAGAAAGATGCACATACATAGGTCATGACCTAACAGAAGAGGAAGAACAAGAGCTGATAGCTTTGTTAAGAGAATATCGAGATGTATTCGCTTGGAGCTACAAGGATTTGAAGGGTGTTGACCCAGACATATGTTCACACACAATTCCCATGACCTCAGAGGCTAAACCCTCTAAGCAAAAGCCATATACATATAATGATAACTATGCTGCTAAGATCAAAGAAGAGATAGACCGCTTGGTGGAAGCCGGATTTATCTATGAAATTGAGCACACTGAATGGGTATCCCCCATTGTAGTGGTGCCCAAGAAGAACGGCAAATTACGAGTTTGCATTAACTTGAAGAAGGTTAATGCAGCAACTATTAGAGATAGCTATCCTCTTCCCATCACTGAGCATCTATTAGAAAGGGTAGCAGGCAAGGAAGTGTACAGCTTCCTAGATGGGTTTTCGGGGTACAATCAAGTAGCCATTGCTCCAGAAGATCAGCATAAAACGGCTTTTGCCACAGAGTGGGGTATATTTGCTTTTAGGGTAATGCCATTCGGGCTTACCAATGCTCCCGCAACCTTCCAAAGGCTGATGTGCCATGTATTTAAGGAGTTCCTGAGGAAGAACTTAGAAGTCTATGTTGATGATCTTTGTGCTCATTCCAACATTAGACAGACCCATATACCCGAACTCAGACAGATCTTTGATAAATGCAGAGAATATCAAGTCTGCCTGAACCCAGAAAAGTGCATTTTTATGGTCAGGCAAGGCAAGATTTTAGGACACATAGTGTCCAAGAACGGCATATCCACTGACGAAGAGAAAGTGAGAGCCATAGCAGAGCTACCTAGGCCAAGGAATGTCAAGGAAGTACAAGCGTTCATGGGGCATTGTGGTTACTACCGCCGGTTCATTCACATGTATGCTGTCATTGCAAAGCCCATGTACGAACTTTTGACAAATTTCGAGTGGACTAATGAGTGTGAGAACTCCTTCAATGAGCTGAAGAAGCGATTGTGTTCTGCACCAATCTTGACCACACCAGATTGGAGCAAACCCTTCCATGTTCATGTGGATGCCTCCAATTATGCTATTGGATGTGTACTTGCACAACCTACGGGTGAAGGGAACATGGATCTCCCTATTGCCTATGCTAGTAGACAACTCAATGCAGTCGAACGGAATTATACCACCACTGAGAGAGAAGGACTAGGCATGGTGTATGCGGTTAAAAAGTTTAGACATTATTTGCTTGCAAATAAGTTTAAGTTTTTTACTGATCATCAAGCATTACTATACCTGGTAAACAAACCATGCAACACCGGAAGGTTAGTAAGATGGTTTCTCTTACTAATGGAGTATGACTTTGAGGTTGTGGTGAGGAAAGGTAGGACTCATTTGAGAGCAGACCATCTCTCTAGGCTCACATCCGGAGAGGCCCCACAAGGAGTGTTGGATGACTTACCTGATGCATACCTATTCAATTTGGAAGTGGTGCCCCAATGGGCCAAGCCCTTAGTGCCAATACTTACATATGGACCTAATCATCCAATAGTAAACACACAGGATAGGGAGGTAGTCAGAGCTCAAAAGTACCACATCATGGCTGGAAGTATGTACAAGCACACGGATCAAGGAATCTTGGCTTGTTGTGTAGAAGAGGACGAGTACGCTAAGTGGTTGCAATTAGCACATGAAGGTGCATTAGAGCAACACTACTCAAAACAACGAACCCTACAGACCCTGAGGAGACTAGGAGTGCATTGGCCGACTATGGAAGCTGATGTCCAGAAGTTGTGCAAGGAATGCCCAATCTGCTGCACTAAACCACCTGTGGAGCATGCCACACTTTATCAAGTGTCCATAGTGCCGGATTGGAGTCAACCCCTAGTATCCTTCTTGAGGACGAAAACATTCCCTCAAGATATGACTCTGGCCAGACAAAGAAGTTTGGAACAAGAAGCCTTGGATTACACCATCATTGGTGATAATTTATACAGAAGGGGTAAGGATGGTTACCTGAGACTATGTGTCCATGAAGGTGAATACCTAAAGATCCTGGAAACAGCTCACCAGGGTGTAGCAGGAGGACATTTTGGTCCTGATAGGGTGATCAAAGCAATTCTATTTGCAGGATTTTGGTGGCCCACCCTTCACATGGACGCACATACCTATGTGAAGGGGTGCGAGATTTGTCAGCAAACCCAGTATCCTATACGCAGAGATGAGATGCCACTGAAGCCTATGATGGGCGGACGTGCATTCTCTAAGTGGGGAATAGACTTTGTAGGTCCTATCAATCCCCCAGCTAAGGGTTCCCATGCTGAGTATATCATCGTTGCCACGGATTATCTAACCAAGTGGGTAGAGGTAAAAGCCACAACGAAGAACGATGCTCAGACAACTGCTAAATTCTTGTTTGAGAATGTATTTACAAGATACGGGCTACCCATAGAGCTAGTTAGTGATAGAGGCACTCACTTCTTGAATGAAGTTATTGAAAATCTGCTCCAAGAATTCTTGGTAGTGCATAAGAAGTCTGCCCCCTATCATCCCCAAGCAAATGGACAAGCCGAAAGCACCAATAAGATCCTATGCAATGTATTGACAAAATTAGTGAACAATAAACGCTCTGATTGGGACAAACAGCTACACCATGCTGTTTGGGCATACCGAGTCGCCTACAAAACGGTACTCCAAGCCACCCCCTTTCAGATGGTATTTGGCCAAAACGCAGTGCTACCGTTGGACTTCTTAATACCTACATTAAAAGTAGCACAAGAGCACGAATGGACGGGTCATGAACTCTCCTCTAGACTTTTTGACCTTGAACGATTAGGAGAAACAAGATTGAGAGCAGCTGCAGGGATATATGCAGCTAAGAAGAGACAGAAGGCTTACTTCGATGCCCATGTGAAGGATAAAGGCTTGAAAGCAGGAGATCTAGTTTTAGTTTACACATTGAAACAACATGCAAGAAAGCTAGAAAAGAGAGGCTACGGACCTATGATCATCAATAGGATCTCCACGAGTGGAGCAGTACAACTAGCCACTTTAGAGGGTGATGTTCTCCCAAACTATATTAGTGGATGCAGAGTCAAGCTGTATCAGGAACCCCTCACGGAGGAAATGCTAAGTCGGCTCAATACTGCTAAGCAACGTAAAGAGGAGGAAAAACGAATTCGAGAAGAAGCACAAGCAGAGGCCTTAGAGCGTATCAGACGAATGAAGTTGAGGAGACAAGGGAGGGACCAGCCTATGACTGACACTCAAGAGTCTCCAGGCTATCACATGGCCATGTGTGAGGCTTCAGGTGAACATACCCATAAGATAGTGGATCGAAGACCTTTTGTGACCCTAGAAATAAGACAAAGAGACAGCACAACAAGCGTGAGAGCTTTAATTGATTCAGGAGCAGCCACAAGTGCAGTTCGGCTTTCTTATTGCAAGCAGCTGCAATTGGAGGTAAAACCCCTAGAAGCATATCTGATAGGACTAGGAGGTGTTGAAACCCCTTGCATGGGAGAAGTGGATCTTCCCCTCTACATACAAGAGGTCCTCGTGCCAGCAAAAGTGCTAGTGTGTGAAGACGAGGATCTGACCGAACCTCTTGTCTTAGGCCAAGACTGGATCTATGATCACGCAGTCAACCTCAACCTAAGAAGTGGACTCCTTCAAGCTTGGGTAGGCCAAAGCCGTCTCACGATTGAATTAGAAAATCAAGCACTCAAACCAATAGAACAGGCACCAACTCCTGGTCCCTCCAGGAATCCACATGAAGATAACAATGTTGTTCTTGTACAAACTTCTATGGTGCAGAGGATTGTCAATCGTACTGAAGGTATGGGAGCCAATAAGGAGTTCCTAACGGATCCAAAGAAGATTCTAAACGAGCAGACCGAACATCACTCTACACGAAGGAGGCCGCTAATCAAGAGGCAGGAGCGCCAAACCGCGCAACATGGAGCGTCTCATGGCGGGAAGCAGATCTGGATACGCAAGGATGGAAAACCCACAGCTCCAATAGCAGATTCTCAAGGAGACAAGAAACGAGCCTCACCATCAAGGAACAAAGTGAAGAAGCCCCCTAGGATAACCCCTAGGCATACCATTTCTATTTGGGTTCCTAAGCGGTCAATGAAGGCCACCCCTAATGCTAGACAGATATGGGTGCCCAAGGCTTGCTTACAAGCCCAAAGTACTTCACCTTCAGGCACTAGGATGAAGCAGCTTTCACAAGCACTCTTGACCAACAACTCAGGAAGTGACAAGATACCTACACCTCTCACTGTCCCCACTCCCATCAACCCCAGGAATGTCTGGAAGTGGGTACCCAAAAGGTCCCAAATACATCACACTCTCATACTGAAATCCTCATCTGTCCTTAGCTCTAAGAGCTACGACTCCTCTATTAAAGTGTGGAGAATTAAACTGTGTACTAAACCCCCTGACCCTATTCTGTAAATCCGTCCACACTAACACAGGAGCATTCCGAGCCATTGCATAACCAAAGTATGCATCTAGGATGACACTGACCTTTAATCACCACTCACACATATCATAAACACCTCACCACTAACCACTGACCTCCGGGATTGTCATGTTAGTATTGTGAAGGGAACACCATTACATCTTATTTCCCAAGCAACACTAATGTGCCTTTCGTCTTCCAACAGATAAGCAACCTACTCTCATGGAAACCGCGGCAGGCACAAGCTCTCAGGCAGGATCTGGTGCTCCTATCAATTGGGATGCCATGCCAGTGGAAGCTCCACCAACAGCTCGGCCTGAAGAATTCTTGAATGTGCGAAGGATTCCTATTCCAGATCCACCCAATGGACTAACTGAAAGAGTAAAAGGGCACTCCCATTGGTTCAATGAAATGCCAGGGGATTTGGGAGACGCAGATCACATCTGGGAGTCCAAGATGGAGTGTGGAGGGGTTTGGTGGACCTTCCAGTTCTTTTCAAGAGAATTTGAGACCTTACAGAATGCAGCTCCACTTCAAGACATCTGGCAAAAGGCAGGACTACAAGCTTACTTCAGTGCAGCTCTACCTAAACCCGACTTCCTCAGGTGCTACTACTTGATTGCTACGATGAAACCTACCGGGGATAAAGATCACTCAGGCACATTCTGGGTGCCCTCCTTATCCAATCTGGAGGAGATGAGGAAGTTTGAATTAAATGTAACGTTAATCAGGGAAGCCCTTCAAATGTATGGCACTCATGTGCCTTCAGATCGCGACCCCTTGATACCAGAATCAATGAAAAGCAATAGAGTCAAGAAGCTCAAAGAAATGTGCGCCCTCACCCCCAACATCGCCATACCCCTGCGGATGTGTCTCCAGCACTTTGCATTTCCCGCTCAGGACCGTTTCACTCAGCCTCACAAGAAGATATGGTACGGACTGTATTTAGCAGAGACCGGAAGCTTGCCCATTAAGATGCCGGTATGGATCTTAGATCAAGTGTATGAGGCAGGCAAGCGGGGAGTGAGGAAGCCCACTCTACATGGTTGTTGTGCGCTGACAAGAATCATTTACAGATGTCTTGCATATGACGTGCCAGTTGCCCGAGCCCTAAAGTATGCACACCTGGAGCTGTTCAAAGGGCGCAAGTCAGGGAGTCAGCCTGCAAAAAGAATGCGTGGATCCCTTTCACAGGTCCTGATCCCTCCAGAAGCCACCGCCGAAGTCTCCACTAGAGAGGAAAACCAAGTGGCACCTTTCACAATCCATCTCCAAGAGTCTCAACCAAGAGAGGTGGTACAGCCCACCCCTTCTGCCCCGCCACTACCTACTGACGCAGAATTTGCAGCTATGGCCACCTTCACCGAGGACCCAAACTTTGATTTTGAAACATTCCTACAGACGGCCCATCTATCAGACAGTGAAGATTGCCCTGACAATGTCGATCCGGGGACATCAGCCCAAAGAGAACATGCACGAGGCGAGACAAGCAGTGTACAGGAGATAGGAGTGGCACAACTTCCTCAGAGACTAAGCACACAAGCTCAGGAGAAGGCACCAAGAGATGACCCAGAAGAGAGTGAAGACGAAGCCCCTGCATATACAGCACAGCTCAAACGACTATACCGAACAATCAAGCAGGTGCAACGACGCCATAAAATGTCAGAAGAAGCAAATAGGGCCCTAGTAAACCAGATGCTGCAGTCGGAGAATATCGACCCCCATTTTGTAGAATCGCTAAATCTTTTGGCGGACACCTGTGGCATCAGTGAAGCAATGAGAACCTTGGTCTATCGAGAGAACCCTGCTTATGATCAAAGAAGAATTGATACACGGCCTCGACAAGGAAAGATGATTCAGATGGAAGTATCTACCGCGTTAGCTACGTCCACATCAGAAGATGTTCACCTGATTAGCCCTAGGCTCAATGATGAACCGGAGGAAATGACGCATGCACCATCCCCCCCATCATCTTCTATCCCACCCTCAGAACCTCTCTCCACGTGTCTTTCTACACAACCATTATCCTCCTCTAGTGAGACCATTGTACACACCCCCGTTTCCATTTTCCTTCCTTCACCCTCATCCATCTCTGTCACTCAGATTTTTGAACCCCAACTAGGTCACCCTTCCTTCCTCCATGCTTTTGGACAACCATCTGTCACTAGACAGACTCTTTCCTTTCCTTTACCCTCCACCCCTCCATTTCCTCCCTCCCAAACTCTACCTACCCCATCCCTTGTAACTGCCTCGGGCACCACACTAATCACCCAACCCTCCTTCTGGACCCAACTTGTAAACATTCTTCAACAGGTTGATGAACATAATAAAAAGTCCCTTCCCCAAATTCACTCCCCCACATTCACGGCCACCACTATCACACCACCCACCATCCCGGTATTCACATTTCACGAATCACACTCTCTCATGTCCGATCCCATGGACATCTCACCATCCGCTGGATCACCCACCACCACTGTTCTCACAACACCATCACAGGTTATTACACTCACATCACCACTTCCACACACGGTAAACACAACATCCACTTTTCCCATTCCCACTTCCCAACCCCCTGCATTTTCAACCCTTACCCCCGCATCCACCTCATTTAGTCTTGCACTCGACACCATGCTCGAAGCTGCCACTCAGCTTAAGCAGGAATATACATTATTGGAGGAAAATAACAAAGAACTTTGCACCCTCTCAGCAACACTCCAAGAGCGTGTCAACGCTTTGGAGTCCAGCCACACGGAGTCACAAAGCAAGATATCTGCCCTCGAACATGCAAATGCGCAACTCGCAGCGAGGCATATAGAAGAGAGCAAAGCCATGGAGGAACAGCTGCGAGATCAAATGGGCCGCAATGCAAGGCTTCAACGAAACATGGCTTTGCTACGACGACATCTGGCGGCAGCGCAAGAAGAGAACAGACGGCTTCAACAACAAAACCTAGAGAACCTCGAGGCTGCCATGGAGAACACCCCGGGAGCACCCGTAGACCCGGCTAAATTTCAAGCTGTTCCCTCAGAAAGCATACAACAAATCTTGGAAACTTATGCCAATCTTTTAGAAGCACATGATCAGCTTGCCGACCAGCTGAAGGACCTACAGAGACCCCAAGAGTCTACACCACACCGACAGGAACCTAAAGAACTGACCAACGCTGCTACTTCAACCGAACCTGAACACTCAACGACCAACGACGTACTGGAGTTAAGGCAACAGGTCGCAGAATTAAAATTGAAGTTGATGCAGTACGAACGACCTCCTTCCCCACCAGAGCAACCATTAGAAGAAGAAGCAGTTACTATTCCAGTGGAGGAAGCATTCGACGACACCTACGAGCCTCAACCATTCCCAGGAGGACGCGTAACAGAAGAAGGTCAAGATACCTATGAGGAACCCCCATCGGCATGGATGAAACAGGTAGAGGAAATGGGGCAAACTCATCAGGAACGGATATCCACTCAGATGCTGGCAATGAAGGCCATTGAGGACACCATCCTTCACTCAGAGTACTTCAGGCACATTGCCCCTAGACGCCTTATCACTAGCTCAGAATTACAATACAAGCCCTATTTTGTATTGTTGGCTGACTACAATGCAGAAATCAAAAGGGTCACCAACAAGTGCCCAACATTTGCCACACAGTTCGAACCAGAAGATATACCAGAAGCGGCACGAACAGGGGCCATATTCCAACCAACGTGGAGGCAGAAGTTACTCGAAACTTACCCAGAAATGCTTCGAACATGGGATCATGCCCCCATGCATTTGAAGTACAATCCGTGTTTTGGGCCAGTGCAAAGACGCAGATCATGGAAAGCTTTTGCCATCAAGGTTCAGAATAACGCAAACTGTAAAGAATGGCTCAATTACCCCGCTATCGCCCCCCCAACCGGTACTCCCACAGTGTCATATATGATTGCAACCATCAGACATTGGATACCACGCCTCCACCCTATGCCAGATGTGGCTGCCCAGATGATGCTCAAGATCTTCGATATGATGCAGGTCGTACTCAAAACTTTTCGCAATGTATGTCGTATCCAACCTCCTATTCCCGGGTTTATTAATGGTAACTACGACCTGCTATATGATATGAGCACAACCCCGAGCATACGAGTGGCTTACGCATGGCATGCACGCATAAGATATCTCCCTGCCTGCTACAAGCAAACATTCGACGATATGTTCACCACAGGGTTTTGGGAGGCACATTCAGAGGTATTCACGCCACGGCCTATGCATTTACTCCATCTCTTCGCATGCGAGCAAACAATGCATTCCGAGCTTTACACGATGCCACAACCTGACATGCCTGGTATAGTTGATTGGGAGGCTTTGCAACGAGACCTGGTCCGAACTTTAAGAATCAAAGAACAAGACTTGGCAACCGACCTCCTGCAGAAATACATTGATCAAACTGTGGAAAAGAGGTCTGTCAGAGGCGACAGACCCTAGGGGGGGGAGAGTGTTGACAGTATACGGGAAGAAGCAGGTACGGACACACATGCAGATCTAGCACTGAGGCAACCCTTTATTTTTTTTAAAACCTCACATCATTGTAAAGTGATTCTCATCACTACAAACCCTTGTAAATATCATTTCACCTTTTTGTAGCTCCATTTTGTACAAGCCGAGGAGTCCTCGAGCTTGGGGAGCCTTAGAAGTAGTTGCCTGTCAATTTTCATAATTTTTAGATCTCGTTTGGGCCCCCAAATAAGCCCTGGAACCTAATTTTTGACTAGGCCGGACACTAGGTCTGGACAGGGCCAAAGCTAGTCAAAAACTATAAATAGAGCTAGAGAGCTCATTTTTGGGGGGTGGCTTCTTGTAGTTTGAGCTTGTATGAGAACTTTCTTGCAATAGAAGTGATTCCATTGTCTTACTCTCTTTGTTCTTGCCGTGTGTGCGCGTGTGTGTGTATGTGTGTGCATGATAGTGTGCTTCTCACTCACGCACTTGTGCTTCCACTTGCTCGTGGTCTTCATACCATCCTCACGTCTTCCCGGATTGACATTAAAGGAGGTGCTACTCATCACTGAGCTACACTATTCGTGCTATGGTTCTTGATGCACCTACTACAAAACAACTTCATTCGGATGGTAGAGGTGCTCAAGAACATGCATTGATAGCTTTGTCTATCAAACATGCCATTATCCCTCACATTTGCTCTTGCAAAATAGCAAAGGATGCTTGGGATACACTTACGACTTTATAGCAAGCAAGAAATGAGGCTCTTGTTGCTTACCTGTGAAAATAGTTGGAGAGTTAGTATATGAATGAAGGCGATTCTATGGAAAATTTCTTGACAAAGATCAAAGATTTGAAAGAACAATTGATTTCCACTAATGAAGTCTTACCAGTTAATGTCTTCTAGATGCATATCAAAGTTTTGATTCTACTCTTTCATTGATTATGAAAGACAATCTAAATGCCTTAACATTTGAGGAGTTAGTCTCTCTTTTGATGCAGAAAGATTGTTCTAGGCAGAACATGTCTATTATGTTGTTGCAGATCAAGCTTTCTTAGCTAGTCAAAAGGGCAAGGGTAAATGGAGCTCATCTACTAGTTAGCAGAAATTTGCTAATGCTACACAGTTGACAAACAAAGACAAAGATGAGAAGAAAACAGAAAAGTAGAAACAATTTTGCAAATATTGTAAAGGAAATGATCATGTCATAAAGAGTTGTCCCAAATTGGGTGCAAAAGAGGCAAAGAAGAAAGAGGTTGGAATGGTTGTTGCAAAGGCCTCTACAACAAAAATAGAGTCTCCCAATCTTGTGTAGAATAAAGAATGGGTGTTTACTACTGTATGCAGTTATGAACCATCTTCTCTTGAGTAGTGTATGTCTAAAGAGGACTTAGATGTTTGGTACTTTGATATTGGGGCAACCAAAAATATTACCTCACAAACACAATTTCTTTAGTTAACTTCAGCCAGCCCCTAGAGGGAATAATGTCACATGTGCAAATAGGTCCTCAATCCTATAATGGGATTTTGTGTACCTAAGTTGTGGAGCCTTAGGGACTTGTGTCGATGAGACTAAATCTCAATCGCCCCACAAGTGCATATAGCGGTGGATCGATACACGTTTAATTATCAATCCGAGGAACCACATGAACCAAGTGTATGAGGATGCGTGCGCACATGATGGAAAGTGAAGCGGTTGAGCTAGAATGTATGTGAAAAGACTTAACTACCTTTCTAACTCACTAATTCTCTCAAACTGCATGTCGCGATACCATTTATAGTAGTAGGCATAAATTTGAATTTTTCTCTCAGCTTCAAACTCTGAATATGACCAATGCCAGGCTGTTTTCGAAGCTCTCGAGAAGACGCATCTACTGGTGGTATCCTCACTCGAATCTGAAAAACACTCTTCAAATTATGTGCTAAATAGTGAATGGCAAGAAACACCAACACTCGCTCCACAACTCGTGAAGGCTCACACACACACTACTATAGTTCAAAAGTGATGGGAAGGGATAGATAACAGTCCTACACATATATTCCAAGCATTACACACACACAAAAGATCATAGAGAAGGAGGAAATCAGCAAGAAAGAAGCAAATTTGAGTTTCTTCTCTCCTTCTTCACAATGGCAAAAAACCTTTACAAAGAGTCACAAAATGACTTATATACTTGTGCCCTAAAAATAGTCCTTTCACACTAGAGACCGGCACTTTATTGACTAAAGACTAATTCCCTACTAGTTTACAAGGGTAATGATACAAATATCTATGGATATGCATCTAGAGGACTCCTCTAGTGCATTTACATCCGAAAATATATTACAAGGTGACTATGTTACAAAAGTAAAGTATCCAAATCGAAAACAATTTGGGGCCCTTTTTTTTCTCTGCATATCTGCTCTGCAACACTCTCCCCCTCTTTGTCTCTGTTGTCCCTTGACAAGCTTTGCTACTTGCTTCTAGTTCTGTGCTAGTGGTCAAGAAACTGATCATAACCCGAGATCTGTTGCTTTCTTTTTTGCCTCTTCTTTTATTTTCACAGCTCGCAACCCATGGAGATGAACTACAATTTATTTCTCATCTAGCTCACCAATAATCTCTTTAAATCTGGGTTGTTGCGGGTTGCCACACATGCAACCAGTGGAAGGTGTGAAGATCTGCATTTACAGCCTTCGATCTGGACCTCCCAAAGATCAAGAGGTTGAAGCACCTTCCGAGGCTCAGGATTTTCTATATATCTTCTTGCACTTCTTCATGGGTAATTGTTGGCCTTGATCCGTCCTTGCATGTTGCGTACTTCTCATTGTTGTGTGCCCCTATGGGGCTCTATGCAGAGATGGGTGTTGTGTGCCCCTACAGGGCTTCCTACAGAGATATGTCTTCAGATATATTCTATTTAATGAAGCTTCTGTCTTGATCTTCTTTGTCTTTCCTTTCTACTTGAATCTCCCTCAACACCACCCCCCTCTTGAACTCTATCATCCCAGATAGGCTTTAGAATCCGGTGGTGTGAGTTTTTGTTCTCTGTAATTTAGAAAATTAACTTCACATACCATTAGTTCATGCCATTGAGATAATTTGACTCCGTCATATGGTTTCTATCTATGATCTGCACAGAAGCTTAGCTCATAGGCCACTAGTCGTGCATTTAGGTTAGAAGATATTTTTACAAAGATCTCCAAGTCCATTTCAAAAAACCCTATAAAGAATGCTTCTTTGAATGTTTGCATGTATGGACTCGGCGAAAACATAAGCCTCGAATATATGGCCTTGATTATTAAACGACTAGGGGTGATAGAAAGATAAAAAATTAGGGCCTTTGCTCCCTGGTTAATGCCGATGAAATTCAAAAATGTGTATTGTGCATGCTAAAATACCTTTAATACTATAAGTAGCATACTTAAAATTTTATTTGTCATTTTGATGGCCAAATCGGGGACTGTGGCATATCTGGATATCCAAAACTCGATGGTCTTCACCATGTATTCTTTTGTCGGTAAGTAGTTATGCAGTGGACTAGGTAATCGTGGGTAGTTTAGCCATTGATTATTTAAGTTACCTTGGTGCTGTGCTTCCCAAAATTGCATCTAGGAGTGTCTTCTAGGTACTGGGCAGAAGGATGGATTGATTTGAAGCACGTACAGTGCTGATTCCCAGTGTACCCGTAACGTAGGATTCTTTTCCAAAAACTTGCATCTCCAGATATGATCTGCCTTATCACATTCTTCTTGTGTATATGTGAATGTTTGCATGTTGAATTGCAGATCGCTATCTAGTTCTTTGTTGGTGGTCACCTTTATATACTGGCGTGTCTCTTCTTTTAGTAGTCTGTAAGGGATGTTGAACAACTTCAAAATTTGTTCCAGGCTATTTCTTTTGATCTTTGCTTCTTTCATTACCTCCACCTGTTCTTCAAATTGTTATGTAAGATGAGACACCAATAGTGCCCACTCATTTCGGCTTAGTTCTGCAATAGCTTGATTATGTCTTTCAATGTTTGGCTTTGCTTCCTCCCTTATCGATGAATGATGCATGGGGGGAGAAAGAGGACGTACCTCAGTCTCCTTAGTAGCCGCTATGGAGCTTGGAACTACTAGTGTCCCCACTGCTACCTGTTGTTCTATTTGAGCTTTTAATTTTGCAATTAGTTCATCCTTTTCTTTGATTTCATCAGTTGTGGTTTTCAGTGCTTCTTTGGTAGTTTAAAGCTCATTTCCTATGGTCGTGATTTGATCGACGTCTTCATTATATATCACAAGAAGTTTGTCCTTAGCCGATTTCCACCGCTTTCTGAGTTCGTTCGTGTCATGCATGTACTTTCTTTCCCATTCTTCTGAGTTCGTTCGTGTCATGCCTTTGTAACGCTTGCAATCATTTCTAGAACATCTATGGGTTGGTTGCATAGTACGGTAGTCATAAGTTCTTTCTTCCTGTTTCTTAGATTGTCTGCTTCCTCCATATATACTTTGATTTGAGATTCAAGCAGCTTAGTTCTGACCTTCATTCTTGCCTTCTTTGCTTCAGGAGCTTCATATTTTCTTTGTAGCTCTATGACTTGATCTTGGAGCTTCCGGTTTTCCGTTATTAGCATGGTGCATTTGTCCTTGGCTTCCCGAGCTTCTGATTCCTTGGTTGAGAGTGCCTGTAGAACTTGAATTAATCATGCAGACAAATTGTCACTTATTACCTGGAATTGGCTTCTCTCTCTCTCTCTCTCTCTCTCTCTCTCTCTCTCTCTCTCTCTCTCTCTCTCTCTCTCTCTCTCTCTCTCTCTCTCTCTCTCTCTCTCTCTCTCTCTCTCTCTCTCTCTCTCTCTCTCTCTCTCTCTCATAGCCTTGTCGTAGTTTGCATCGGCTTCGAGCATTTGTTGTTGAGTGTCTATAGTTGTGTGTATCATTTGCTTCACTGGTTTTAATTGGGCCACATCCACATTTAGCCATGTTTTGGGGATGCTTGGTTCTTCCCCCATTCATACATCCTTGCCTTGTTCCACATGTATGGTCTTGTTATGCGGTTGTCTTATTTAAAGTTGCACTTCTCTCTCTTTTTCTCTGCTTCATTTGTGGTCTACTTTGTAGCGCTTCCTTGAAAGGTGACATCCAAAGGAGAGGGCTTCGCTACCACCCTGATTGGTGTGAATGGTTGGGGTTCCTCCACTTCTTCCTCTACTTTTTCTTCCTTTGGATTCTTCACTAGGGCTTTGCCATCTAAGCGAGTCTCTATAATTTTAATGTTTTTCTCTTCATTCATCTTGAGTGTGTGAACTTCTTCTTGAGATGAGCCTTGCCTTGTTGTGTCCTTGACAGGATCAGTATTTTGATCCACCTTTGTACCTTCCACTTCAAAGTCATCTGGGACTTGATTCAATTCCTTCCACTTACCATCATCTTTTGAGTCACTTCTAATGTCCACATTCATCATGGATAGTTCTTGCTCTTCTTGTGTATCGGATGATGAACTGAGTTGGTCAATCTCGACTCTCTATATCGATGAACTTCAGTCAACCTCTTTCTTTGTTCAGTGTCTTCATGAGACTCGTGTAATGATGCCCTTGTACTGGCAAGTTTACCTGACCTTCCGTGTATTGATGATTTGCTTCCATTGCTTTAGTTAGTTCCTCTTCCGTGACGGGCATATTGTCTCCTATCCTTGTCCTTGGAAGTACATGTATCCTCTTTGATGCTGGAAGGGTTTCTTTTACCTTCATCATTTCTCGTAGTCTTTTGGTGCCTCTCATTCTCGGTTGCGAGTTTGTTTCAGCTTCTTCCACTACTTTTACTCCCTTCTTCTTCCTTGGGACCGTGGCTAACTTAGCATACTTAGCCATCTCCGAAGATGAGGGCATTTCTTTCAAATGTTCCCCGATACCCAATGCATGGTCAGTGCGGCACTTCCATTCAAGAACTTTTTATGGTCCCATTGCTTGTTAGCTTCAAAAAGACACTCTTGGATGTATGGCGTCATGTTCACTTGATTACTGATCTGTTTGATAGCATGAGATAGCATTGGCCCTATGAGTTCTATGGTGTGGTGTATCAATGCATATTTGGAAAGCAAAAATGTTGATGAATCAGACATACTTCTTCTTCCATATCGATACGATTGATGTCCGTGAATGTTCGTGTCTTCCCTCGGCTTTCATCTTTCAAAACTGTGTTTCCATCCTTTTCCCATCCGAAAGCTTCTTTGATTAAGTCATGAGTGAATTGGATGATTACCATTCTCCTACTGCATCTAGAACTCTTGCTTCTGACACTAACGGGTCATGTAAAGTCGGTTGGAGGGTATTCATCACCTGAGTACATCTTTGGAAGTTTGGTTTGTAGATTGGTAGTTCAAAGTATTTGTGAATACCTACCTTTATCATTATGTCTATAGTTGACGGGAGTTCATGTACGACTTTGAAATATTGAGACATCACTGGGAACTCATGGTCAATGTCCATAATCTTTATTGTCAATAAGAAAAGATAATCCCCAGTGGGTTGATCCTCTCAAAACCAATGAGCTTTAGCTTTTATCACACTCTATAATGGGAACTCTAGCACCTCTTCTTGAATAGTTGCTTCGGAATCTTCAGAAGCCATCTGCACTTGTAATAGAGAGAAAATCACTTCTAGTAGAAATCAAGTCATGTGTTATGTGTGGCTTAGTGATAAGTAAGTAAGGCCTCTTACCACAACTCCTTTGATTTTTAATCCTGAAAGAAAAAAAAAATTAGTTATAGCCGAAGCATTTATTTATTTACACTGTAAGTTCATTCCTATGGAAGTAAAATCTAAGACCTATTCCCATGATGGAAATGTGCACCACTAATTTTGTCGAGAAGGTAATATGCCGGATGCATGGTCTTGTAATGCGGCTCTGTTATGCATGCTCTAGGTGCATTGGACTCTTCATGAGTGCAAGTGGAATCTTGTTGAGTAGGTTGTTCTTGTCCTGGCTGCCTCTTGGGTCTCCATATCCATTTTGTAGTTGGTGTTTGAGGTATTTGGTTCCATCGTTCTGGTCGTTCTCTGGTCCTTGTTGTCTTCTTTCGTGAAGTCTTATTGGTTGACATCATGTTCCTTTTGTGCTTGTGTTGATTCCTTTTGGCCCTCTTTGTTTTGCTTTGTCGGCATAATATCTCCTCGAGCTTGTCTAGCTCTTGATTTGCAGTCTATCTAGCCTTCTTTGGAATCCACATATGCTGCTATGTTTTTTGGGCTCCTACTAATGATTTTGGAAGCCACACACAAAGGAGTCTTGGTGGTTCTGATTGTAGTTGTGAGTAGTGGTTATCTCTCCTCATTTTCACTGAATGACTGGTCTGCTTCTGAGTTGAATCATCTGGTTTAGTCATTCGATCCTTCCAAATCCATTTTAGACGAGTATCCCATGGATATGATGCTCGAGTAGTAGACTTCCATGTGGATCTTTTTCCCTTGGTGTAGGTAATTTTAGGAGCATTGTCCTCGCTTTCTCTCTTAGATTCATCTCTCACAGGAAAAAAAGGCACAACATCAAGTAACACATTCGTATTTGTAGGAAATTCTAGCTTAGGGTGTTCTTTGGGTATGATCTCACTTGATTCATCTTCTAATTCCTTTTCTAGGGTGTCTTCCTCAAGCTTGATAACTTCATGAACATGAGAAGTCTTTTCTTCTAACAAGCTAAATATTTCTTTATGTCCTATTTTGGCTGATATGTATCCTTGTGCTAGAGATGCTCACTTCGTTCTCAATAATCCAATCTTGCCCTAGGACTAGATTTTCTATTAAGTCTTCATCCTTACATACCAAGACTCGTTGCTCCATAGTGGATTTTCCTAGGTGTAGGGATATTGAGGCTTCACCCACACATTCTATCACTTGGCCTCCAATTCCTACTATGTGTGCTTTAATTGGGCTTATGGTTGTTTGAAGATGCATAATTAACGTCATTTGTATGCAACTTAGGGCTGCTCCTAATTCGGTCAGGGCATCTATCAATCGATACTCTATGGTTCCAATCCCTAGGTTTAAATATGGTTGGGATGTGCTAAGGCCTTTTTGTCAGCTTTATGGACTTGGTAATTGGCCATGGGAACGGGTTCTTCTCCCTTTGGATATCGTTCATCCCTTTGCCTTATCCACTCCTTTCATTTATTGATATGCTCTGGGGCTTCTTGGCATGCTTCTTCTCTAATTCTCTCTTCTTCTTTTTTCTGATTTTGTGCTCCTATGAGTCATGGTAACATTTGATCCATCAATGGCTCCATATATCGCTTTACTCGGCAACCACTTATGTAGTTAGGAAGTATATCTCCATCTAATGTAGCTAGATTCACTGCTCTGCTAGTTGAGATCCTATTAATCAGCAAGGGTCCATATCTACGTTTCTGAAGTTTCTTTGCATGTTGCTTCAATGTATACACCATGACTAAATCTCCTTCTTTCAAGCCTTTATCTTTGATGTGTGCATCATAATACACGTTCTATCTCCTTTTAGAGGCATAAATTCCCGCAATTGCCTATAGTCATGTTTTGTGTAACTTCTCAATCTGCTCGAGTTGCTTAGATAGCTCATGTCCTGTCCACTCATATTGTTGTGCTACTCGTAAAGTAGGTACCAAAAAATCGATTGGCAGGATTGCATTTTGTTAAGTATGCATTACAAAAAATCGATTGGCAGGATTGCATCTTGAAAATCGATGACACATACACTTAAAAGTATGTGCTACTCTTTCTTAGGAATTCCTTGAAGACATGACACATCAACCTTTGGAAAGTAGTAGGGGCATTTGTGAGTCCAAAAGGCATCACGCTAAAAGCATAGACTCCCCATTCAGTTGCGAATGCGGTCTTATGTTGGTCCTCAGTAGCAATAGCTACTTGGTTGTATCCAGAGAATCCATCCAAGAAGCTATAGACTTCCTTACCTGCAACTCTTTCCAAGAGATGATCAGTGATAGGTAATGGGTAGCTATCACATATCATATCTGCATTTACTTTCTTTAGGTTAATACACACTCTTTAATTTCCCATTCTTTTTGGGTACGACCACTAATCATGACACCCATTCGGTGTGTTCTATCTCATAAATGAATCCGACTGCTAGTAGCTTGTCTATCTCCTCCTTAATTTTTGCTGAATAGACATCATTATAAGTGTAAGGATGTTGCTTTGATAGTTTTGCATCAGGTGTCATTGGTATTTGATGAGAACAAATTATTGGTTCTACACCTTTGAGGTCCTTGTAGGTCCATGCAAACACATCCCGATACTCTCGAATTAGTCTTATCAATTCTTCTCCCTCCTCATGTGACACATCTTTTCCTATGTACATGCATCTTTCTTCCCCCCATAGTCACTATTACTTTCTTTGTTTGTTCCTTGTTGTCATATGCTTCTCCTTCCCTTGCCTCTCTCTTAGACATCTGAATGGTTATCTTCCTCTCCTCTACTTCATATCTTTTGAAGTGTTCTAGGACTTCAAATAGGTCTGGGGTTGATTCGGCATTATCCAATTTTTCCTCATGGTTTGGTCTCATCTGAACTGCTTCTATTGCTAACACCTTGGATGTTCCTTCTTTGTTATCAGCTTGGATTGCTTCCAAATACAATTCCTCTTAATCAAACTCTGGTTCCATCTCTATGCTTTCATACTCTTCCTTCCATTCCTTTTCTAACACTTCTCCTGCATCTACATCAGGGAAAACTTGGGGCACATACATAGGATCCTCTAGGGGTCAGTAATTTTGATATGCAATAGGCCATATTTGAGTTTTTTTCTCTTCACTCTTTGCTTCCTTACACACCCATAATTGGGCATCTTCGTGCATCCATGATTGGTCACTTGAACTGGCACTATGAATTGTCAATTCATCCTCTTCCTTGTGTATGGGATTCCATTGTAGTGGGGGTACATCCTTATATGCAAATGTATGCAAATTTATCTTGGTAGTAGTTCCTTGATGTTGTAGGTATAAAGCGTCTCTTCCCCAGTCTTGTGCTACCCTGACTTGTCTCATGAACGGTCATCCTAATATCATTGCATAGTTATTCACTTTCCCAAAGCTAATGTGTGCTCAAACTCCACTCCACAGGTGGCTAACTTAATTTTCTCCAGTATTCCAAGGGGTCTCTCTACATGGCCATCTATTAATTGAAGCTTCATACGTGCTGGTCACAGGGCTGGCTTTCCCCATTTCTCCCAAATCTCTTTGGTGGATATGCCTACACCTTCCCCTGTGTCTAGAATGGCCTTGGTCATGTATCCATTATATGTGATGGGTAAACATGTGTTGCCCTTGTCTCCTTCACTAAATTCTCCAACTTTATCCACAAGGATCTGTATAGTAGAAGGGACTTCAGTTTCTTTATTTTCTTTTTTATTCTCCTCATTCTCTAATTTCAACTGTTCCGCCAAATGTTTCCATATTTGTGGCTTGGCACGTAGTAATTCTTCCATAGTCAACCGACATTGTACCTTGATCTTCTTGAGTTCTGCTAGATTATGAGAGGTCTTACTTGAAGACTCATTTTCCTTTCCTCGTACTATGGGGGCATGGAAGATTATGGATTCTTTCTCATATTCTCTCATGTGGGTAGGGTAGAAATGCTATGTGCTTCCTCCCTATTTTAGTCTAACATGGAAACCTCTTCATATACTTCATCCAAATTAGGGGTTGGCTGATCGTCCTCAACATCTAATTCCTCAAAGGGTGGTCTTGAATTTCCATTCTTTTTCCATTGGTCTTCGCAAATCCTGGCCCACAACTCTCTTGGCCACTCGGCTTCTAGTTCGGGGATTATAGAAATTGATTTGTCCTGAGTGCTAGGTAGTTCTTCCTTATTGTCTTCCTCTTTCGGTTTCTGGTCATTCTCTTTAAAACACTCCTTGTATTGATCTCAGATATCCTCATCTCTGGGAGGACTGGGATAGTCTTTTCTAGGGTGTCTTGAGCTACCTCTATGAGCTTTCTTCATATTGCAAGTCTCTCCTTCTCTAACTCCCCTCGTGGGTAAAGTTTTTCATGCTGCTTGATGTTTGGTCTAGTCGTGATTCTGGCTTGGTAAGTTTTCAGCCACATGTCTAGATCGTCTAGTGTTGGGTCTACTAATATTGATCCTGGCTTGTTTAGTTCTTGTGTATGAGACGTAAGTGGGGTTTGTTCTCGTATTTCCAGTTTCTCAGGTTTCTTACCATCTCTCATATTCTTCTTGTCCTCCTTACTTTTGTTTTTCATCCATTTGCCTCTAAGTTTTTCCCTTTTATCCTTCCAACTTTGGGTCTTCTTTGTTTGGGTACTCTCACGTGGGTCTTCAGAATCTTCTACTACATGTATTTTGGGTTCTTGGTTTTTATTCTTTTCTTATTCAGAGTCTGCTTTGGCTGGCACCCGTGTGATAGCTTTTAGTGGTACTGTGTACTCCTTATCACTGCCTGATGATTCAATTACTTCAATCACATTGATTTGTGTTGTATTATGAGTCTTACCAGGATTCTTTGGGCAGTCTCTAAATAGATGTTCCTTTCCACATTCATTGCAGTACCCTCCCCAAGTCCTGTTAGGTGGTGGGTTATATGATAGAGTGCACTCTCTTATGAAGTGGTCTCCTCCACATCTATAGCATGGTCCTTTTGGCATAGGCAGTCTAACGGTTGGTCTCATGGGTGATGGAGCCTTGGGTGCAGTGTAGATTAGGGTTGCAAACTCTAGCCCATAGGTTTTCTCATATCCCTCATAACCATAGTATGGTTGGTCATAAGTTTGGTCATACTCCATCAAATTGGTGTCATAGGGGTAGTATTCTCCTTGGGTTTGCTCGTATCCCTGATTCGTTGATTTTGTACTAGCTAATGGTGTAGTTGGTGCTATGGCTCTCTCCATGTTTTCCTCTGGTTGAGTGTATTTAATTGACACTACATTCTGTGGGAGGGGTGGTTGTTGTCCTAATACTGGTTGCGGTTGTCCATATTGGCCTTGTTAATATGGTCTAGGTGCTCCTTGTGGGCCTGGATAGGGGTTGTATCTTGGAATCTCCCTTCTTGGATCTCTAGGAGGGTATCCATAAGGCCTATACTAAGATTGATTTAAGGGTCTTGACTGCCTATTGAATGGGCAATTTTCAATAGTGTGATTAGTGTATTTTTGCTCTATACGGCAGTACAGGTTGGGTCCTTGAGGTGGTTGCCTATTGTATGGATAAGATTGAGGCATGCATGTTCCTCTTCTCGCACACATGTGAGATGGATGATCTCCACCACAGAGGGTGCATCATCATAACATGGTATTCTCATTGATGGGTGTTGATAATTCCTCTGTCCGTGGACTCCTAACTTTTTGGTTACCATTTTTGCTAACTCCTCTACATTACTGGAGTTAGATGTCACTATACTTCTAGTGTCTTTTGATTTAGTAGGGCTTGGTGTAAGCATATGATAATAAAGAAAAGAACAAAAAAAATGTAGTAACCATTGAAGAAAATGAAGAGCGATGTACATACATAAGAGAAGGCCTAAATGCAAAAGAAGAAACAGAGCTTGTAGCTTTATGAAGGGAATATCAAGGCATGTTTGCATGGACCTATAGAGAGTTGAAGGGAGTAGATCTGGAAATATGCTCTCATACAATCCCCATGACGATTGATACCAAGCCCAACAAACAGGAGCCCTACACATATAATGACACTTATGCAGCCAAAATAAAAGAAGAAATTGATAGACTGATAGAAGCTGGATTTATCTATGAGATTGATCATACCAAATGGGTATCCACCATCGAGTGGTGCCCAAGAAGAACGAAAAGTTACGGATGTGTATTAACCTTAAAAAAGTTAATGCAGCTACAATTAGAGATAGCTATCCGCTTCCAATCATCGAACATTATTGGAGCATGTTGCAAGCAAGGAAGTTTATAGCTTCCTTGATGGATTTTCAGGTTACAACCAAGTAGTCATTGCCCCAAATGATCAACACAAAACAGCCTTTGCCACAGAGTGGGGAATCTTTGCCTTTTGTGTGATGCCATTTGGACTCACCAATGCACCTACAACATTCCAAAGGCTCATGTGTCATGTCTTCAAAGAGTTCTTGCGAAAGAGATTGGAAGAATATGTGGATGATTTATGTGCTCATTCCCAAGAAAGAAGACACCACATCCTAGAGCTCAGATAGATCTTCAACAAGTGTAGAGAATATCAAGTTTGTCTAAACCCAAAAAAGTGTGTGTTCATGGTATGTCAAGGTAAGATCTTAGGTCATAATGTTTCTAAGAATGGAATATCAATAGATGAGGACAAAGTAAGAGCCATAGCGGAGTTGTCAAGGCCAAGGAATGTTAAAGAGGTACAAGCCTTTATGGGACATTGTGGATAATATCGTAGGTTTATCCACATGTATGCAATCATAACTAAACCTCTTTATGCTTTGTTGACAAATGTTGAGTGGAACAAAAAATGCAAAAATTCCTTCAATGAACTGAAGAGAGGTTTGTGAACAACACCAATATTGATCACTCATAATTTGAATAAACCATTCCATGTTCTTGTGGACGCATCAAATTATGCAATAGGATGTGTGCTAGCACAACCCATAGGTGAAGGAAATCTAGATTTGCCTATAGCATATGCTAGTAGACAATTGAATGTAGTTGAACAAAACTATAGAACAACCGAAAGAAGGCTTAGGCATGGTATATGGTGTGAAGAAGTTTATACACTATCTATTAGCCAAAAAGTTCAAGTTTTTCACTGATCACCAAGCTTTATTATATTTGGTCAATAAACCTTGCAATACAGGATGCTTAGTAAGAGGGTTCCTCTTATTAATGGAATACGACTTTGAAGTGGTTGTTAGGAAAGGTAGGAACCACCTAAGGGTAGATCACCTTTCTCATATCACTTCAGGAGATTGACTGCAAGGAGTGTATGATGAACTGCCTAACACTTATCTGTTCAATTTAGAAGTTGTTCCTAAATGGGCAAATAAGTTGGTATCTGTCCTAACCTTTGGACATGCAAATAAGAATGTGAAGACAAACAAAGAAGAAATTGTAAAATAAAAAAAAATCAAATATTGGCACAAAGTATGTATAAATAATATAGAGAAGGTGTATTAGCTTGTTGTGTTGAGGAGGATCAACATAGCAGCTGGTTACAATAAGCCCATGAAGGATTGCTAGGAAATCACTATTCTAAGCAATGAACATTGCAGAATTTGAAACATTTAGGAGTGTATTGGCCTAGTATGGATAAAGAAATACATGAATGGATTAGGAATTGTCCATGTTCCAAGAGAGACCCTCAGTGGAGTATGCTACCCTTTATCACGTTGTGGAGGTGATCGCAATCCGGGTGGATCAGGTCCAGTCATGGCACACGCAGAGTGTATGAAGCTAGTGAGCGTTGGAAGGTGTTTGTGATAAAAATGTGAAGGTGAAGATGAAGTCGGGTATGGGGGGAAGAGATGTCATGATTTGATTAGAGAAAGGGAACATATGAACACAAGATAATCGCATGAACATGAATGATGAGGACAAAAGGAACCATTCACATGAATCAATTCAGAAAGGAAGAATGGTCCAAAAATATGGAGCTTCTTAAACACTTTCCAAATTTAATTCACATTCATAGGTTCTTTTGAATGGAATGAATGCATGATGAGAAAAAAAACTAAAACCACACACATGAATCAGTCTCGAAAGGAAGAATGGTCCAAGCATGGAGCTTCTTATACACTTTCGAAACTAAAACATATGTATGGGTGTTTGTGGGTGGTATGAATGCACGTGGGTCATGATTTATGAATGAAAGGAAACTTATTTTCTCAACCTTAATGGATCATCCTCACTGGTTCAACGCAATACTGTGGAGCCTTCTCACACATAGAAAGAGATTGAGCCATACATTGTATCAAAATTCAACAACAATGGTACATATGCTCTTTGTGAATTAAATGGTGTTGCACTAAAAACTTTGATCGCAGGTAAAAGGATAAAGCTATTCAAGAAACGTGATAATGACCAGTACATTTTAGATGAGGACATTGAAGAAGATGACAACAATGAGGCCGATTCATAAACAGGAGTATCCATGTTACGAAAATAAAAAAAAAATTAAAATAAAAAAGGGTGAAACTATATATATATAAATAAATATATCATTAATTTTTCAAGTTCATGTTGCTTTTTGAATGGGGGGTCATTCACCAAGGACGGCAAAATGAATGTGCCTGGTAGATCCTTGTTCTCAAAAGCTATCAAAGTGATTACTAGATAGTAGCATCGGTAGACATCTGGTTTAGGCAAAGGATCACTAAAGTATTCAGTGAAGCCAGCTCTCGCCCAAACATGCTTTAAGTCTTCTACCGTTGAGTGAGATTTTTGCATGCATCATATTGAGAGTCAAATGTACTATCATAAATGAGCACCCAATCTCCTACTTCAATTGGCTTAGGACGCAATCGATGAGTTTTATCAAAATAATGCTTGTTTTTCATTCTAGATTCTCTTAATTTTTCAATAGCATCATCAAGTCTTAATTTACCTTGTTCTAATTGTTTAATGCGCAAACTCAAAAAATCATTAGTAGACATGTTTTCAGACCAAGGAAAATTTGACCATGCAGAAATATGAGACTGAATTGGAAACAATGGTTTTTGACAGTACATGAGTTCAGCAGGCATGTATCCAATAGTACGTGTGCACGTTATTCTATCTGCCCAAAGTGCAAAAGGTAAGAATCTAGGCCATTGTTTAATGTCACCATTACATGCTTTAGATATGGCTTTCACAATAGGTGGATGACCTCTCTCTATTTTACCATTGGCCTCTAGATTATATGCAGTAGTGAGAGACAAACGAATACCGTGATGTTCAAAGAACTCTTTAGCTTCTCTCGCATTTAACTCTCCATGATCAGCAACTACTTTCTCTATGTACCCAAAGCAACTTATGACATCTTCAAGCAAGAATTTGCAAACATTGTAAGTGGTCTTAGATCATAGTGCACATCCCTCTACATTATTAGTTAAGTCATCTCTTGCAAGTACAATGTAACGCATTTTGTCAATACCTTTAGGCATAGTTACAAGATCTACTACCCACTTGTAGTGAATACAAGGTGGATAAGTAGGATGCAATGGATCTCTATGTTTGATTGATGAATGAAGTTGACAAGTAGAACATGTAGAAACATAGCTACTAATGTCAACGTACATCCTAGGCCAATAATAGGTACTTCTAATTTTTCATATGTTCCAAAAAATCCTTTATGCCCTGCCCATAATGTCTCATGCATTTCCTTCATTACTTGCAATTGAAGACCTCGTTTTCCTAGGACTCGTTGTGGATTCTTAACCTTACCCTTAGCATGTCTCCAAAGATAACCGTTACATAGGAAAAAGTTATAAGCTTGTTTCCTAATGTTACGGAATCTATTCATAGTCCAGCTAGGTAATGGTTGCAGTGTACTCAGATACTTTCCTATGTCTCTCCATTCATTTTCGTACTCAGACTCATGAAATTTCTCATACTCGTATATATATGGAACATAGTCAACTAAGTTCACATTTTTTATTAGATCACTTTCAAGATCATCATCAAATCTAGCTCTTGATAACATATCAGCAATTGAGTTTGACTTACCTGAAATATGAACTAACTCAGGATTTATGAACTTAATATATGAGATCCATCTAAGCATGGCTATATCAGGAGATGAACAATTGGCTATCATTCCAATGAGAGGCAAACAATCAATCTCAACTTTGACATTTGCACCAATGAAATATTCTTTGTCTGTTTTCAAAGTTGTTACCATACCCCATAGTTCTTGTTTGATCTGTGGATATTTTTTGTTGTGTTTCATGTAAAATTTTGGCACCAAACCTAATTGCATATCGATTCCCTTCACGATCATCTTGACTTATGACCCAACCTATACCAATAGGACTAGTATCAACAGTCAATATAATAGGTTGTTAGGAGAATAGTCTACATGCTTAAGGATGGGAGCTTCAAGCAATAATTTCTTCAATTTATGCATAGCTTGAGTGTGTTTGTGAGTCCAAATAAATTTTTGTTTCTTCCTCAACAAGTCATAGAGACAATCAACAACATGAGCAAAGTGTGGGATCCAAATAACATAAAAGATGCAAGCACCAAGAAATCTACGTACCTCACTCAGGTTGCTACATGTTTCAAAAATCTTGCTAATGGCATCAACTTTTTGTGGGTATGGCTTTCGACCATAATGGCCACATAAATGTCCAACAATAAGAACCTCATTGACACCAAAAACAGTTTTTTTCTATGGAAAATGTGAGACCTACCTCTTCAAATCGTTGGAATATTCGTTCACAATCAGAGATATGGTCAAGACCAAATTTACGACATCCAGATGAATCTAAAGTAATGTCCTTCGCACGTTCCTCACTCCCTTTAATTGGAATATCATCAATGAATGGCATGGTTATATGAGGGATAAAATCATGTAAGACCATATTCATAGCACTCATCATATGAGCCACAGAATTAGTCGCTCCTTGAGGTAAAGTACAGATTCGCACTAAGCCCAAAGGAGTTTTCATTGTGGTTATGTCACGACTATCAATTGCTAATTGGAATTGGTCATATCCCAAATATAAATCACCCATTGAATAGATAGAATGTCCTGAAAATGATTCAACAAACTCATCTACAATGGGTCTTGTTCCTACATTCCTTATGGTGACTTTATTGATAGGTTGGAGATCTTGAATAAAACGTAGTTTCCCATTCTTTTTAGGCACAGTGAACCATCTTTTTGAGTAAGGTGCAAAAGATGGCTCTAAAATTCTCATGTTTATCTTCTCCTTAAGTAGTTTCATTATCTCAGGTAAGTGAGCCTTTGGAACTGGTATAGGACGAAGATTCCATGGAATATGTGGAATAGTAAAGATGATCATGGGTGCAACTAGCTTAGGATCTACACAACCAATCTCATGAGGATACATAGTAAAGGCTTTTCCATGGCTACGTATGAATCTCTCAAATTTATCTCTCTCTGCTGGCAAAAGAAAGTCATCATCTCTACCAATTTTCACCTGTTTGATTGTCTCATCTGTGAATGTATGTCCTATGTTTTTCTTATCCCGAAGAATTGGATCATTTTTCACATCAATGATTTTTTCATTACTTCCTTGACGTAATGGTTGAGCTATGGGCTTGATTTTTTTGTCTACAGTTTTGTACTTTGTTTCAACTAAGGCAGCATGTGTTTGGTTAAATTTTGAGCACTTGTCAACATTGAGAGCATATTCCTGGATAAGAGCATACTCATCAAGGGAAGAAAGAAGAATAATATGGGAATTAGAATTTTGTTGAAGACATAACTCTAACTCCTCAAGAGTAGAGATAACAATGAGATGTTTCAATCACATGCTCAATGTTCTCATCATGTTCCATGATTTTGTTGTTTTTATAATTTTTTTGGGTTTTTTGGATAAAAGGCTTGGACAATTTACTCTTATTGAAGAAAATATAATCTAGAATGTGGAAAATAAAGTGACAAACTATTGTACATGTTGGTTGGATGCGAGATGTCAAAACAATATCCACTGCTGTCTCGCTCAACAATAGAGTCTATTCAAAATTTTGATCATATGTAGCTCCAAACATGAATCGAGGTGCACAATCACTACAAGCATGCTCATGAACCTGAGTAACAATAGGTTTCTTTCTAATTGACAATCGATTCCTAGGATGATTCACTCCTACTGTCATGACTTGAAGTGATTGCATTCCATCCTTAGACTTAAATCTAGCATAGGTAGACCCATCATCCATGGCTTTAGTTTCCATACGACTCTCACAAATAAAGGGTTGACCTAAGAGAACTTCACAGGAGCAATTATCTTGACTAAAAAAGTGGAACTCTTCTGTGATTCCTCCTATGGATATGGGCACACTAGCACAAGCTCCATACAGGGTACCTACACCATTATCTGCAGCTCTCATATGCCATCCATAATCTTTATCTGTGGGCCATTGAAACTTATCATAGACTTCTCTTGAAATCACATTGATTTTGGAGGTGGAATCTACTAATGCATTTACAGTGATAGTGTTCTTATCATTTTCTATTTTAACATGCATCTCTGATGTACCTCTAGACCAAAATTTTCTTTTAAAGTGACTTTCAGGATTGTTTTCATGATTTTCATGGTTAGGTTGAATAGGTCCTAAGAAATTTTTATTAACATTTACTTCATCATCATCAACGTCCTCTTCATCAGATTCATCAAAGTTTAAGGCTTCATTCATAGCTTGATCTTGATCTAGAGAATCTTGCATCTCAGTATCTAGATTAAGCAGAAATCTCTTCCTTTTAATTAGGCCGATAAAGTTATCTTTAAAAACAAGCTTTGCAATAGAGAAAACTTGTTCTAAAGACATAGTCACTTGACTCTTAAGCAAAATGTCATCTAAAATCTCCATAGGATCTATTTTTCTCTCAATTTTTGAAATCAAGATGGCTTTAGGTTTTCTCTTTGGTTTCTTTTTTTTTGCTCAGGATCTTGTTTTTGTTCATGTTCTCGTGTTTGGTCTTCAATTTGTTTTGATTGTTCTTGTTTATCTAAAGGCTTTGGTTCTGTTTTTCTTTGCTTTGTCTTCTTTCCTTTTTGTTTCTCCTCTTGTTTTTGTTCATTGGGTTGTGATTCTTGTTTTTTATCTTTGGATTGTGATGTTTCTCCCTGCTCTATGATTGTTTCTATTCCCTTTGAGGTTTGTTTTCGAGTCACTCTTCTTTCACTAGGCTCAGCTTTATCTCTTTTTCGTTTTTCTTCTACATTGGATATGTGAGAAATAAGAGATTGATCTTCTATCAGTGATTCCCAAGCCGTTATTCTCCTAATCTCATCTCATGCTTTTACTAAAGCTCTATGGTCATCTTCCTTTGTGGGTTTACTTGATTCTACTTGTTGTTCATCAAGAGCTTCTAGTTTCACTCCTCTAGTTCCTACGCCTGTTATGGTTATATTTTCATAGTGTTTTTTCATTCCTCCCTTACCATGATTTCCTTTCAAAGGTAGCCTAGATCGATAGTCACATATTTTCTTGTCTATGTCTATTACTAGTCGTTGCTCCTTAGCAGCCTTCAATAATTCACAATCTCTCAAAAAGTTCTCTAATGAATCACACGAAGGACACCTACGAGGGCCATGCACAAAACCATTTTGATTTTGAGGATTTTGATTAACTTGTGGTGGGAAATTTTGAAATTGAGTATTTTGTTGATAAGGAATTGCTTGAACAGGATAATTAGGATTTTGATCAGGCAATTGATGTATTTGAGGAGCTTGGGGAGCAGCATGTGGTGCTTGAGGTGCAAGAGGAGCTTCCATAGTATATGGTTGAGGATTTTGAAAATTTTGATTTTGAGGATTCTGAAAAGTTGTTTGAGAAGCTAGAGGATATATGTTTTGATACATTTGAGGATTTTGCACATGAGGATGAGGATTTTGCATTGAAGGATTATGCATTGGAGGAACTTGATATGCTTGAGTAGGAGCTACTTGTGGATTTTGATTGGTAGCTATAACATGTTGATTAGGCTCTTGAAAAGACATTGGGTTCATTTGATTTTGGAAAGTTTTGGTGTAATTAGATTGTAAAGCATCTATAGTCTTGGCCAAACTGGATTGTGTAGCAATAAGACTTTGCATTTGCTTAGTGAGAATTTCCACTTGAGATTGTTCAACTACACTTTTATTTGGATCTACTTTAAAACCTTGAGTAGGCTCCATCATTTGAGGAATAGGAGTAGAGTCAAAAAGCATAGCATGGGATTGTTCTCTAACTTGCTCCTTAGTTTGTGGAAGGCTAACTTGAGGAAGACTAGTTTGCTCATAAAGCATGGATTATCTTTGATGTCTATGGGCTACAATCTATACTACTTTACGCACTTTTTGCCAATTTTCAGTAAGACCATAGCGCTTATCCGGCTCTTCTAATCTCCGTTCAACTTCCCTACGAGTTTCAAGATGAAGAAGCTTAAGAAAATTGATCACAAGATCAGGTTCCAAAGTTATCTTATCCTCATCAGGAAGTTGTTCATAGTGTCAAATATACTCATTTTGTAAGTGAGTAATAGAGCTACTAGGCTTTGGGGAATTGACCCATCGTAAGAATTCATCCCGATTATGTTGGCTATAATCTTCAAGATAGAATTATTTGAGCATCTCCTTTCTAAAATCACTCCAAGGAAGACTATCATATTGAGTGACACGGTTTATGACAGAGCTATCAACAATTTGTTCAAAGAATGATATCAAAAGATCTTCGGGAAGACCAAAAATCATAGCTTGCTCTTCAAATAAATCTAAGTAGCTGGTAATGTTGATGCCATTGAATTTTGCTCCTCTCTCAACATAGAAGGGACTATTCTTTGGCCTTGTTTCTCAATAATAATAGATTTGAATCCTTCCTCCATCTTATGTGAATAAGCGAGTGATGCATGATATTCTAGATCTCTCACAAATGCATTTACTTCACGACTAAGATGTGCACGATATTGTGAGAAATCTAGTGCAACAATCAAGAATGAGGATGATGATATGATGAGGATGAAAAATATGAAACACAAAATATGGATCACAACCTCCCAACAAGATCATAAGCAAATGCCATGAAGCGTTTCACGTCGGGTTCAAATGTGGAGGTGATCGCAATCCGGGTGGATCGGGTCCAGTTGTGGCACATGCAGAGTGTATGAAGCTAGTGAGTGTTGGAAGGTGAAGATGAAGTTGGGTATGGGGGGAGGAGATTTCATGATTTGATTAGAGAAAGGGGAACATATGAACACAAGATAATCACATGAACATGAATGATGAGGATAAAAGAAACCATTCAGAAGATGAAGTTGGGTATGGGGGGAAGAGTGATTTGATTAGAGAAAGGGGAACATATGAACACAAGATAATCGCATGAACATGAATGATGAGGACAAAAGAAACCATTCACATGAATCAATTCGGAAAGGAAGAATGGTCCAAAAATATGGAGCTTCTTAAACACTTTCCAAATTTAATTCACATTCATAGGTTCTTTTGAATGGAATGAATGCATGATGAGAAAAAAAAACTAAAACCACACACATGAATCAGTCTCGAAAGGAAGAATGGTCCAAGAATGGAGCTTCTTATACACTTTCGAAACTAAAACATATGTATGGGTGTTTGTGGGTGGTATGTGTTGATATATTTAGGTAGTGATGTGTGTGAACACTCTAGGACTGCCGGGGCATTTTTTTCCCTCTTTAGGAGGTTTTTTTCCCCCGGCTTGTATATACGCCTATTGCCCTAATGGGCTACTTATCTTTGTACATTCTCTAGTAATATATTCAGTCTTGTGTGTTGTGCTCCAAGCTTCTTCTTCTTCCTTGTGCTGTTCGCGTGCTTCCGCAGACGTCTAACTCCAACAATTGGTATCAGAGCAGGTCGTCGCTTCTTCTAGGGCGCCGTCGACACTCCTCCGTTTGCAGTCTCAGATTCGCACGAAATTTAGTGAGCATACTCAGGGTGTTTCCGAGATCAAAACAGCTTTGCTGTGTGGTGCCAAAATCGCGATCTGAGCTCGTTTCGGCCTCCGAACGCACTATCGCAGCGCTTGTGCAGGCTATTTCGTCCTTTTGTGCCAAAGGTATATACCAGTTTCTGTTCGCTAGTTTAAGCGTCTCGAAGTCTGCTACAGGTCTAGCAGAACTCGTTTGGGCAGTTTCGTTCAACTTTTTTAGATACAGTCAATTTTCTGCATCAAGGTATTTTAGTCACCGGCCATGGCTGAAAGCAGTGATGTATTCCGTATGTTGGCTGTTGAGGATAAGTTGGATGGTACCAATTACCCATTATGGGCTTATATGATGCGACATGTACTGGTTGCAAAAGGATTGTGGAACATTGTGCAGGGTGTTGAAAGACGTCCTGTTACACCTGTAACGACAGGTACTGCAAATACAGGTGTTGGAGCTGATGAAGATGGTGTCGAAGATGATATTCCGCAGATTCCTGTTCCTGCTGCTGTTTCTGTTGCACCTACTGTAGAGCAGATTCGTTGGGATGGCAGAGATGCCCAGGCACATGCATTGATAGCTTTGTCTGTCAAACGTGCCATTATTCCTCACATTCGCTCTTGCAGAACAGCAAAGGATGCTTGGGATACACTTACCACTTTGTACCAGGCTAGGAATGAGGCTCGTGTTGCTTACCTCCGAAAACAGTTGGAGAGTGAGCACATGAATGAAGGTGATTCTATGGACAGTTTTCTTACAAAGATCAAAGACCTGAAGGAACAATTGATTTCTGCTGATGAGGTTATACCAGATAGCTCACTTGTGCAGACCGTTCTGAATGGTCTTCCTGATTCATATCAGAGTTTTGCCTCTACTCTTCGGTTGATGATGAAAGGCAATCCGAATGCCTTGTCATTTGAGGAATTAGTCTCTGTTCTGTTGCAGGAAGATCAGTCCAGGCAGAACAGGTCCATTATGCGTGTTGCAGATCAAGCTTTCCTGGCTAGTCAGAAGGGCAAAGGAAAATGGAGCTCTTCTACTAGTAAGCAGAAATCTGCAAATGCTGCACATTCAAAGAACCAAGACAAAGATGAGAAAAAATCAGAAAAGCAGAAATTGTTTTGTAAGTACTGTAAAGGCAATGATCATATCATAAAGAACTGTCCAAAACTGGCTGCTAAAGAGGCAAAGAAGAAAGAGGCTGGAATGGTTGTTGCAGAGGCCTCTACACCAAAAACAAAGTCTGCAAATCTTGTGCAGGAAGAAGAATGGGCGTTTACTACTGTCTGCAGTTTTGACCCATCTTCTCATGATCAGTGCATGTCTGCAGTAGACTCAGATGTTTGGTACTTTGACAGTGGGGCGACCAAACATATTACCTCGCAGCGCAGTTTCTTCTCTTCACTTGAGCCTGCTCCTACAGGGAATACTGTCACATGCGCCAATAACTCCTCTTATCCTGTTATGGGAGTTGGTAAGATCATTCTGACTACTGCTGATGGTAGTTCTTTCACTTTGTCAGATGCTTTAAAAAGAATCTGTTATCAGTTTCTACATTAGCCAAGATTGGCTTGGTTGTGAAATTTGTTGATGACATGTGTACAGTCCATGATCTCTCAAATGGCGATGTGATTATTGCTTTTGGCATTTTATGTCGTGGGCTGTATAAGCTCATAGACTATGAAAGATCTGTGAATGATTCGGCATGTGCAGTTCATGATTCTCAGGCTATGTCAGATGCAAAGCTTTGGCATGCACGCTTTGGTCATCTGAATTTTGCTAGTTTGTTACGCCTGCAGAAATCTGAAATGGTGTCCTCTTTGCCCAAACTTGAGGCACCTGGAAAACATGTTTGTGAAGGCTGTATTTTGGGCAAAATGCAGCGTTCTTCCTTTCCAAAAGATGGTTCAGTTCGGGCTACGCAGAAATTACAGCTTGTACATAGTGATGTCTGTGGTCCTATGCAGACACCCTCTTTTGGAAATTACCTTTACTTCGTGACTTTCATTGATGATTTTTCCAGGCATGCATGGGTGTATCCACTCAAAGCAAAGTCCGAAGTGTTCATGTGCTTCAAACAGTTTTTGGTTTTGGCTGAAAATCTGTCAGCATGTAAAATGGGCACCCTCCGTTCTGATCGAGGGGGGGAATATATGTCTTCAGATTTTAATGCATTTCTGGCTGAACGTGGGATAAAACACCAATGTACAGTGCCATATACACCTCAACAGAATGGAGTTGCTGAACGAAAGAACAGGTCACTCATGGAGATGGCGAGGTGCATGGTCAAAAGTCAGGCTTTACCACATAGTTTCTGGCTTGAGGCTGTCATGTGTGCAGCATATGTACTGAACAGGTGTCCCACTAAAGCATTGCAGTCTATCACTCCATATGAGGCTTGGCATGACCGCAAGCCATCTGTTGCTCATCTGCGTGTTTTTGGTTGTTTGGCATATGCATTAGTGCCTGAACAACATCGCAGAAAATTGGATGATAAGGCAGTAAAATGTATTTTTGTTGGGTACAGTTCTGAAAGTAAAGGCTATCGTCTGTATCATCCACAGACTAAACGCATTCTGGTTAGCCGTGATGTTGTCTTTGTGGAAGATGCTATTCAGCCATTGCTTTCATGTACTAAGGAGACATCTGTTAGCTCCAAAGACATGTATGATACTTTGATGCCTCTTTTTACAGGTGGACAGGCTAGTGCTGGTCCTAATGAGGCAACTTCTCAGCCTTTGCAGGTTTCATATGATGATGCAGATCATTCCATTTCTGATGCAGATTTACATGATGCACTTGTTGATGAGAGAGCTGATATTGAGCAGGCAAAAACTATGCCAAAATGGCTGGTGCAGACTTTGCGTGACAGCAAATTAGATGCACCTTTGTCATATCGTACTCGTTCAGGCTCTCATAGTGCCTCCTTTGCATCAGATTGCTATGCTATGGCTGCCTCTAGTCTCTGTGATGAGAATGAGCCTGTTTCTTTTGATGAAGCACAAAATTCAGAAAATTGGATGGCTGCTATGCAATCTGAATATGATGCTATAATGAAGAATGGTACATGGTCTTTATGTGACTTGCCTCCTGGCAAGAAGGCCATTGGCACTAAGTGGGTATACAAGCTGAAGCGTAAACCTGATGGTACAGTTGACAGGTATAAGGCTAGGCTTGTAGGGTTATGCGCAGGAAAGAGGCATTGATTTTGATGAGACCTTTGCACCTACATGCCGTATGACTACTGTTCGGAGCATTTGTGCACTTGCAGCCCATCATGGTTGGAATGTACATCAGTTGGACATTAAAACAGCATTTCTGAATGGTGACTTGCATGAAGAAGTGTATGTTTTTCAGCCCCGTGGCTTTGTGCAAAAAGGGCATGAAAACCAGGTGTGCAGGTTAAAGAAGGCGTTATATGGTTTAAAGCAAGCACCACGTGCTTGGTATGAGAAGATACATGCCTATCTCATTGCACATGGTTTTGAGAACAGTCCAACTGAAAGCACCTTATATGTTAAGCGTGCTAATGATGTGCTTCTGATCATTGTTGTCTATGTTGATGACATGCTGCTCACTGGTCCTATTGAGACACATATTGCTGATTTTAAGGCTGATTTGCATGCCTCATTTGAGATGTCTGATTTGGGGCATTTGCATCACTATTTGGGCATTCAGTTTATGCATGTTGATGGTGGAATGGCTTTGTGTCAAACGAAATATATTGACACATTATTGCAGCGTTTTGGCCTTGAAGACTGTAAGCCTATTGCCACTCCTATGGAGACAGGTTTACGATTGAGTCTTCATGATGCTGGAGATGCATTTGATGCTGTTCTCTATCAGCAGGCTGTTGGATGCTTGATTTACTTATGCATTACTCGGCCAGATATTCAGTTTGCTGTCTCACAGATGAGCAGGTTCATGCATTGCCCAGGAGTCACGCATTGGAAAGCGGTTAAGCGCATCTCTCGCTACTTGAGTGGTACTCGGCTACTTGGGTTGTTTTATCCCAAGGGGGGATCACTACCGCCAGATTTGCATGCTTTTTCTGACTCGGATTGGGCTGGTTGCTATGACACTCGTGTGTCCACCAGTGGTTTTTGCTTCATGCTTGGTAGCTCATGTATATCTTGGTTGAGCAAGAAGCAGCCTACTGTGGCCACTTCCAGTTGTGAGGCTGAGTATAGGGCAGCTTTCACAGCGACTGTTGAGTGTGTGTGGCTCAGACGCCTTATGGCTGATTTGGGTGTTGGCCAGTCTTCTGCCACCACCATCTTCACTGACAGTCAGAGCGCATTGGCAGTTGCGAGGAACCCTGTGTTCCATGCTCGCACTAAGCACATTGAGGTGCATTATCACTATGTCAGGGAGAGGTTCTCTGCTGGGGAGATCAACTTGGCATATGTGCCCACGCAGGAGAACATTGCAGACCTTTTCACGAAGGCTCTGCCTAGGGAGAAGTTTGAAGCTTTCCGCAAAGCTTTGGGCTTACTTCCTTTTGTGGAGTGATTTCCACATAGCTTGGCACTTCCTTATACATGAGTGCCAGCTCCTTGTTCACCGCATCACTCCCAGGGGGGATTTGTTGATATATTTAGGTAGTGATGTGTGTGAACACTCTAGGACTGCCGGGGCATTTTTTTCCCTCTTTAGGAGGTTTTTTTCCCCCGGCTTGTATATACGCCTATTGCCCTAATGGGCTACTTATCTTTGTACATTCTCTAGTAATATATTCAGTCTTGTGTGTTGTGCTCCAAGCTTCTTCTTCTTCCTTGTGTTGTTCGCGTGCTTCCGCAGACGTCTAACTCCAACAGTATGAATGCATGTGGGTCATGAATTATGAATGAAAAGAGAATTATTCTCTCAACCTTAATGGATCATCCTCATTGGTTCAACGCAATACTGCGGAGCCTTCTCACACATAGAAAGAGATAGAAGGTGACATGTAAAAACATAGAAGAGACAAAGAGATAAGAGACATGAGACATGAATTAGAAGATATTGTTATGATAAACATATACATGAATGTTTTGAAACATCAAGCTAAGCATTCTACTGGTCAAAGGTGGTCCGCACAACCCTCTCACCATGACAGTTCAACCGAATGTCACACATAAGAGGATAGGTCTCGCTTCATTGACCCTATGTCTTTCTAGGATCGTAATGTGTTTCTAAAGAAGTATAAGACACATAAAACCATCTCAAACTCAATCACACGATCCACTGAGGGTGAGCAAAGAAAGAGAAATTGGGTTTATGCACCTATCCTAGAGAGGAAGTCTAAAAATTGAATCTAGGAACTATGCTCTTACGAGCCCACCTTGGATCCTCACACGCTTAATTAAGGGTGATCGTCTCAAGGAAAACACGTGCTAGCAAGGGCCCTATGGATGCCTAAAAATGATGCTCTAGGATTTTGGAGGGGGGTTTATATAGTTTTTTTGAATGAATTTGGGCCCGTGGATCTAGAGAAATCAACTATCAACCCTAATATCAACTTCTTTTGATTACAACCATTGGATTTATCAAATGGATGGTTAGAATTGGTTCTTTATATGATATCTAGGGCAAAGGGGAGGAAAATATGTGCCTTCATTCTCCACCATTGGATCTGGGGCTGATCTGGATCGTTGGATCAGTGTTGACATCAATTTAGATAAGATAAGCCACTATTTTTGGAGAAACTTTGCATTATTGATCTTTGATCATCAAAAAAGCTTATCCAGTGAAAAACTTGTGGATCCTCCTTGCTTTATGCTTTAATGCATCTCCACCCTATTCAATCATTGTTTGCCATGTGGCAACCCTTCAAGTCTTCAATTTTCTTATTCTAGGAAACTGCGGTGACCTTGAAAACTGGATTTTGTGCTCTTTGACCCTTCAAATATCCTTTGATGAAGATAAAAAATTGTAGGGCTATGTTTTTAAAGGCCTCCTTTAGGAATATGTAGAAAAACCTCCCATCTGAATCTCCCTTGTACAAGTTTGACTACATTTGGAAGCTTGCATGGTGGCATTAAGGTGCCCAGGAAGCTCTGATAGCCTTAAAACTTTGTACAAATATGTAGGCTCATATGCTCTTTATACATGCCAAACCATACGGCTAAAAAAAATTCCTATACAAGATTTTGTAGGGTCTAAGTGGAAAAATTATATTTTTTACGAAATGCACATGGCATATCAATGTGCTAGAAAATCCATTTTCATGTGAAATTCGGGCTATAGACTACCTTTGATTGTCTTTACAAGTATATGAATTTTCATGTGATTTGGAGACATTGAAATTTTTGCCCTAATTTCCAAAGTTTGACCAACTTTGACCGCTACCCTAGATTTGCTCGATTTCTTCCAAAGTTTGCTTGTGAACTCCCTTTGACATCCTTGATGCATCTTGGACTTCTCAGGGAATTCTGACTACCTTCACCGAATGTGTTTCGTGTAGGCCTTCATGAGTGAGAGAGGAGAGAAAACCTCGATGACAACGTATCATTAATTCCAAAATGGATGCTCCATTGGTAGAATTTATGAAATTGGGAACACTACCCTGTGAGGCTAGTCTAGCAAGAAGACGAAGCATGGAGCAAGGGGATCAGGACTATGCCTTATTAGGAGACAACCTATATTGAAGATGCAAAGATGGATACTTAAGACTGTGCATTCATGAATCAGACTATTTGAAAGTCTTAGAAACTGCACATAGCGGTGTTGCAAGTGGACACTTTGGGCTTGATCGACTAATTAAGACCATTATTTTCTCAAGAATTAGGTGGCCTACTCTTCATATGGATGTGCATACCTATGTGAAGGGATGTGACACATACCAATGTGCATAGTATCCGATCAGAAAAGATGAGATGCCTTTGAGGCCCATGATGGGAGGATGCACATTCTCGAAGTGGGGTATAGACTTTGTACATCCTATTAACCCCCAACTAGAAACTCCCATGCAAAGTACATTATTGTAGCCACAAACTACCTTACAAAGTGGACAAAAGTCAAAGCCACGACAAAGAACAATGCTCAAATGATGGCTAAGTTCTTATTCGAGAATGTTCACTAGATATGGGTTACCAATAAAGGTACGCACTTCTTGAATGAATTCATTGAAAACCTTCTCCTAGAATTCTTGGTGATACATAAGAAGTATGCCCCCTATCATCCACAAGCTAATAGCCAAGTTGAGAGCACAAATAAGATCATATGTAACATGTTGACAAAACTGGTAAATAATAAATGCTCTAACTAGGATAAACAACTTCATCATGCTATTTGGGCTTACCGAGTTGCCTACAAAATGGTACTCAATGCCACCCCATTTCAGATGGTCTCCATATAGAATGTTGTGTCACCATTAGACTTCCTAATCCCGACTTTAAAAGTAGCACAAGAGCATGAGTGGAATGGACACGAGTTGTCCTCCAAGATATTTGAGCTAGAATGCTTAGGTGAGACTAGGCTACGAGTGACCCCAGGCATCTACACTGCAAAGAAAAGACAAAAGGCATACTTCAATGCACACATCAAGGATAAATGATTGAAAGAGGGAGACCTAGTGTTGGTTTATACACTAAAACAACATGTTCATAAATTGGAAAAACAAGGATATGGACCCATGATCATTAATAGAATTTCTATTAATGGTGCGGTTCAATTGGCCACTCTAGAAGATGACATCTTTCCAAGCTATATAAGTGGATACTAAGTCAAGCTATATCAAGAACCTCTTATAGAGGATATGCTAATGAGACTTAAGACTGCTTAGAAGGAAAAAGAAGAAGAGTTACGGGTTAGAGAAGAAGCCTAGGCATAGGCTAGAGAGTGCATTAGGCGAAATAAGTTAAGGCAACAAGGCCTAGATGTCAATCCCAATGCCCCAAGATATCACATGGCCATGTGCCAGACATTGGGCATGATTGCTTCTTGAATAATCGACCAATGTCCCTTTGTAACCATAGATGTAGGAGGAAAGAGTGTGAGAGCTTTCATTGACTCAAGTGCAACAACTAGTGCAGTTAGATTCTCATACTGCCAAGATCTACAATTGAACATCAATTCCATAGAAGCCTATCTCATAGGATTGGCAGGTGTGGAAACCCCTTGTTTGGGCAAGGTGAAGCTTCCCATCTACCTTCAAGATGTCCCAATGATAGTCAAAATGCTAGCGTGTCAAGATGAGGACCTTATGTAGCCACTTGTCTTGGGTCAAGATTGGATATATGAACATGCAGTCAACTTAAACCTAAGAAGTCAAATTCTTCAAGTTTGGTTACATGAATAATGCATTACATTAGAATTAGAGAACTGCATGATCACACATCCAGGTATCACACATTCTCTTAGTTCTTCTAAGACTAATCTTAGAGAAGAAGATGTATGTGTCAAAAGCTCTAGGATGCAAAAGGACTCAATCATGGAAGAACAAGCTCGAAGGTGAGTGGATCTCTCTCCTTTTTCAAAGACTAATGTAGCCATAGTAGTTCAACCACAGAGGCGAATTCAAGAAGAAAGTAGTTTTGGGCATGAAGTAAATCTAGGCACAAAAGGGAGAGAAGTCAATCATACCATTGTAGTTGAACTCATTATCGAAGAAGCAACGGTTCAAGGCAACAAGTAGCAGAACAATGAAAATCTCTCTCTCAAAGAGTACTCCAAATTTGGATACGAAAGCAAGCAATGAAGGCTTATCAAAATAATGTACAAATTTGGGTGCCTAAGGAATTAGTTGTAGCTCAACAAGGGCAATTACATATGCGGGTACCAAATCCATTCTTACATATACAAAACCCTATGCTCTCACTCATGCAAAAAGTCTCAACAAAGAAAACAAGGTGAGGCAAGGGTCATAACCAAGGAGAGAGATCAAAAGCAGATCAACCCACCTGTCTTGCAATAGTAAGAAGACACGTAACAAGGGTATGGCTTTGGAAGCCAAAAGCACCAGTAGCCCCCACAAAACCAAAGATCCCACCACGAGGGATATAAAAGGTACAAACCATCCAAAGATGAAACGGCCAAAGGTGATCTGTACAAAGACAAACACAGTTCTAAAATGGATCCCTATAAGGAGGAATGGTCAGTTGTTAGTTAACCATCAATTGACTGCATCATTTCAAGATCTAATGGATACCTATTAACAAAGATTACATCAACCTGTGCAAGTAACATCAGAAGTCTTGACATACCATGTGCCTTTGGTATAACCCTATCTTTTGCACCATTCAAGTCATGCATTTCCAGAGTATGCATTAAAATAGGTCCACATTACATGGTCGTGCATAGACACAATTGAGAATCCCAAGCACATGAAACACATTTGAAATATGTAAAATTGATACTAACTGATTTCTTCTTGTTTTGTGACACTGTCTTTCAAAAAAAAAAAAAAAAAAAGAGAAAATCAAAAAGAAAAAAAGAAGAAAAAATTAATGAGAAGGGGCAAGACCATACGCTCAAAGAATCTCATCACTCCACCATCAACAAGGACATCCATCAACAATGGAAGATAAACCAATGGTGAATCACCATACATACAAAGGGACTAACACTTGCAAAGGATAACAATGAAAAAATGAAGAATAGGTCAACCGACCCTGCTACATTTGGAAGATTGCCCACTCTTACTGATACATGATGGACACTACCTCTCAAAGTACTACATGGAACACCCACTCCAACAAGGGTCTGTCAGAGATGACATACTCGAGAGGGGGGGAGTGTTGACACTCAAGGTCAAGCACAAGAACTCTTCAAAGAAGTGGATACACAAGAATAGGGAGCATATAGGGAGCTCGAAGAAGTATATGTCAAATTTCCAGAAGAAATTCCTATTAAAACAATGATTTTGATCACTAAAAACCATTGTAAATATCATTTCATATTTTTGTAACTCCATCTTGTTCAAGCCAAGGAGCCCTTGAGCTTGAGGATATTAGAAGTACATATTGATCAGTTTTCATAATTTTTAGACTCCATTTGAGCCCTCAAATAAGCCCTGAAACCTAATTTTTAACTAGGCTACACACTAGGTCTGGACAGGGCCAAAACTAGTCAAAAAACTATAAAACGAGATAGAGAGCTCATTTTTGAGGTTAGCTTTTTAGAGAATCTTCATTCTAGAGATTGACGCTTTTATAAGAGAGTTCTTGTGCAATTGAAGATTTCCATTGTTCCTCTCTTTATTCTTGCCTTGTGTGCATGTCTGTGTGCGTGCATGTATGTGTTTGTGACTCACATTTACTCACCACAATTGATCATGGTCTTCATATCCTCCTCATGTCTCCATGAATTGACAAGTAAAGGAGTTGGTGCTCACACTTGGGCTACAATATGCATGTGTATGTGTATGTGTGTGTATATGTGTGTATATGCATGTGTATGTGTATGTGCATGCATGAGTGTGCATGTGCATGTATATGTATATATGTGCATGTGAATGTGTGAGTATGAGTATGTTAATTTATGAAAACAAAACAATTTGAATGATACACAGACAATGGAAATTGTACTTACAATAATTAGCCGTATATTATGCTCAGTGAACTTCTTGAACAACCTATAATAAAGAGAGGGAGAGAAGGGGAGAGGGAGGGAGAGAGATTGAATGAGAGAAAGAGATATCAAGAGAGAGAGAAAATCGAAAGAGAAAGAGGAAGAGAGAGAGAGAGATAGATAAAGAGAGAGCTTGAGCTTCTAAGCATAGTGGAGATATGAGCATTGGATTGCTTTTCAATTAGATGCACATGAAATGATGATCAGAGAGAGATGCAGTTTTTTGGTAAAACACGAGCATCATATAAGCAATGTGTACATGTTGTATATGCTATCCTTTGAACTGACACATATGCGATATTATTTTGCATCACATATGCGATGCTGACAAAGTGTTATGTATGCAACTCTCATATATGTGATGCTTAAATTAACATCATTAGCAGCCTTGGGTTTAGCATCGATAGTAGCATTGTTTGAATGATAGTGTGCACTCGATGCTCAATCTAACGGAATGTGAAATCATGAATCGATGAAATTGGTCACATCAATCGTCGCTACGCCCCCTTATTCCTTGTAGTGAAAATAAATTTCTAGCATGCTAAATTTTAGAACTTTAGAAATTAGGGTCTTCTTGAACTTGATTTGTACTTATCATAGCCCTAATTAATTAGTATCACTAGTCATATTTAGTCTAAGCTACGGATTGAATGAGAGGGTTAAGAATGATTCCAACCTCAAGTTGCTTCTCCCTTGATCACACTTGAATGCTTTGGATACACGTTCCAAAACTTGTAATGCACCTGTCACCTTGCTTTGACTCCCTTGAATGGCTCTCAATGGACCTCTAAAAGTCCCAAGTTTAGATCAAGCTTAAAGTTCAATTTATTTGACAGACAATTTGATTCAAGTATTTTTTAGAGACTCTTTTTCCCCCTTTGTATTGTTCAAAATCCTTTAGAGCTCCCTTGGCTTCCCAATCCCACCTGAAGGTCAACTTCAAATTACTCTATCTGAAAATCAATGAGCTTTCCAATGCACTCTAAAGCTCAAAAAATGGATTTTGGATGAAAAAATTATGTCAAATCAGGCTCCTGAAAGTCAAAATAGACAAACAAGATGTGTCAGAGAATCGCATTTTTTTGAGATTCATACAGCCAGAAAGTCATGATTTTGTGAAAACCCAAAGCCAAAAAGTCATGATTCTTTGCCCAATAAGTATCCAAAAATTTGCAGTTTCTTACTTTTCTTCTATAAAAGTTCATGATTTTCTCAAAAAGTCGCCTTGCAAAAAGTCACGATTCCTTCAAAAATGGGAGTGCAAAAAGTCACCATTTCTTCAAAAGTTGCCTTTCAAAAAGTCCCAAATTTCTCAACAACAAGATGGCACAAAGTCATAGTTTTTTCAAAAATTGGATCACAAAAAGTCAAAGTCACAATTTCTTCAAAAGCTTGATACTAGAAAGTTGCAAATTTTTAAGATCCCAGAGGCCAAAAAGTCATGATTTTCTTCACACTTAGCAACCCAAACAATTGCGATTTTTTCACACTTGGCAAGCTAAAAAGTCACGATTTTCTCAAAAACTACATAGCAAAAAGTCACCAATTCTCAAAAGTTACCTTCCAAAAAATCACGATTTTTTTCTTCAAGCTCAACCCAAAAATTCATAATTTTTTTTAGTTAAAAAAACAGAGATTCACTAGAAAACCAAAGAATTGTGATTTTTTCCACACTTAGAGAGCCAAAGAATCACAATTTTTTTAAAATTTACCCCAATCTTTCTCTCTTGCACATCCACAAACGAAAAATAAGGTGAAAATATTGCCTATATGATCAAAAATGAAAATTTTCTATGAATTCAAGGTGGAAGAAGATGGTGATGATGATGATGATGAAGATAAAGATGGAAAATCAAAAACTTAATAGGAATTGACTATTTTTTACCTTCCAATGTCACAAATCTATGATCTTACCATCATAATGTTTGTCCACAAGCAACGCTCGCCAGCAATGGCACCAAATTTCCGTGTAGCCCAAGCGTGAGCACCACCTCCTTTACATGTCAATCTGAAAAGATGTGAGGAGGATATGAAGATCATGAGCGATCGTGGTGAACAAATGTGAGTGAGAAGCACATACATGCATGCACACACACACACAAGGAAAGATCAAAGAGAGGAACTATGGAAAGCTTCAATTGCACAACAACTCTCTTATAAAAGCTTTAATCTCCAAAATGTCAATTGTCTAACAAGTTAACCTAAAAAATGAGCTCTCTAGCTCTTTTTATAGTTTTTTTGACTAGTTTTGGCCCTCTCTAAACCTAGTGTCCGACCTAGTTAAAAATTAGGTTCTAGGGTCTATTTGAGGGCTCAAACAGAGTCTAAAAATTATGAAAATTGATAGGCAGGTACTTCTAATATCCTCAAGCTTAATCACTCTTGGGCTTGAACAAAATGGAGTTACAAAAAAGTGAAATGATATTTACAATGGTTTTTAGTGATTATAGGGATTTCTTCTAAAAAATTTGACATATACTTCTTGGAGCTCCCTATATGATCCATGTTCTTGTGTATCCACTTCTTTGATGTGTTCTTGTGCCTTGTGCTTGACCTTGAGTGTCAACACACATGCACATACACACATACATATGCACATACACCTACATTTACACATGCACGTACACACACATACACATACACACATGCACATGCATACACATACACGTACAGATACACACATAAACAGATACTTATACACATACACATACATATGCGCATGCACATGCATGCACATACACATGCATGCTCATGTAGATGCATACACATGCACATGCATGCTGATACATATACACATGCATACACACATATGCATACACATGCATATACACACATACACATAAACATACATATACACACACATACACATACAAATACACCTACATATACACATACACACATACATATACACATACACATGCATATACACATGTACACATACACATACACACACATACACATACAAATATACCTGCATATACACATACACACATACATATACACATACACATACACACACACATACATGCACATACATAAATATAGATATATACCTACATGTGCATACATACACACATACATACATATACACACTCAAACACACATAATATCAATGAATTGTATAATCAAAGTAATAAATCACATGTTAAATAAACTGTAATAGAAATCATTAGTATGTTTTAATCATATAATTCACTTCAATAAAATAAATTAATTTAAATAATTACTCTAAAATTAATAAAATTGTGAATGCACACCATAGACACGTCTCAGGTGGTATGTCAACTATTCTCTTATTTCTTTCTACCATACTATATCTCTTGTTATTTTAATCTCAAACAAAAAAAAGGGATTAGTATACAAAAAAACTTTAATTCTATAAACTTGTATACACACACATACATAATACACACATACATACACTTACACATACACACACATACATAAACATACACACACATACACACATATATACATACACACACATACATATATACACACACATACGTAAGTGTGAAAATAGTCACGAATCACCATACTTTAGTAGAGATGTAGGAAGATATTAATTAGTTGTCAGATGTATAGAGAGCAGTAGAAACCAAGAGTTTGGGTCCATAGTCACATTCATCAGATGTAACATTTATATGTGACTCAAAATCCATAACTCTTTGTTTCTAATGCTTACTTTCATTTTAAGTGAACAAATCTCAAGTAGGATTCACATAAAGCTCTCGTTTTGTTCTAAACTCCTGAAAATAAACAAATTAAAATGAATAAAAACATTTATGTTATACTAAATTCAAAAATAATAAATTATGATAGATACATACATGACTGATATATGTTTTTTTATTGCTATATTATAACCAGATTCTAATCAATCAAAGGGTACTCCACCACTTCTTATCCATCCAACGACTTCACATGTGTCATCCAATAGGAATTATGATGAGTTTTACTATCAAGAGCATATTATATATTGATGTAATCTTTGTTATGGCACATATCAAAGACCATGATTAGAATGTATTGAACATGAGGTAGATTATGGTATTTTCAAGCATGCATCACCACTTGATCGACGTGATAATGCTTGGGTACATATTGATTCCATTAATTAATGACATTATTTTATTCTAAAATCATATAAAAAATAAAATTATACTAAATCTGTAGGAACATTTACTCGATGATGATTCTCCTACTAATAATGCTAATATTCCCCATACACATCAAGGACATGATGTTTATCAATTACAAGATGAAGCTTATCAAAATCCTCTACCTCTTGGTTTACAGATTGAACTGACTAGAGATTATCCATTGCCAACTCGTGATCGTCCTCTAGTACAAACATATGATAGAAGAATATATAGAGGATGGTATAGAGGTCCACTTATTTTAGATGGAGAATTTTTAGCTTTTGGGGTAATCACTATATGATTGCTCCCTCCACTATCACTAATGCTCATCATGTTCTCTCTATTGTAGACGATTTGTACGTTCCTCTGAATTTTGAAGTCACTGTTATGTCAATTTGTGGTCATATATATATATATATATATATATATAGATGGGGAGATTGGCATTGACTTACGTGTTATGTTCAAAGCATGAGTACTTATGAAGTATGCATGAATGCAGCTTCTCTTGCTAGTAGAGGGATTAAACATGCAAAAAATAAAAGATTATATATCGATGAAAGACCTTACACAGATGGAAATATAGCAAGTTGCAAGAGTATCAAGAAGGGGAAAGGAGGAAAAAGCAAGTGGAAGTTGTCCTAGGAAGAAGATTTTGATTCAGAAGGAGATAGCAAGACATCATCTTCGAGGAAGGGCAAGAATGGCAAAGGGACGAACAACCCTCATGAAGGTAAAACTTGTTTTATATGTGGTGAGCAGAATCATATCTCTTCAAATTTCTAGTTCAAGGATGACAAAGGCAAGAAGAAGAAGGAGGAAGGGAACTATGATAACAACTCCAAAAAGGATGATGAGAAGAAGACCCTCCTAGCCATGAGACATGGCTACACTAGTGATCCCAAGGACACAAAGTGGTGCATAGACTCTGGATGCTCTAATCACATGTCATGTATGGAGGAATGTTTTGTTCATATGTAGGTCCCAAGCTCAAAAGGTGGATATAGGAGATAACACTGAGCATCCCATTACACATGTGGGAGATGTGAAGCTAGGTGAATGTAAATATTTCAAGACTCTTAAAGATGTGCTCCATGTTCCATCTATTTCCAAGAACCTTATCTATGTAGGAAACATGGTAGAGAGAAGTGTGTAGGTTATATTTGATGCAAAAGGATGCATGGTGAAGCAAGGAGGAAAGTTCATTTCCAAGGGAAGGAAAGAAGGCAGATTGTCACACTAGATGTTGCTCCTACATACAAAAAGGTATGTTATGTGATGACTGGAAACAAAAGGATTGCGAAGATTGATCTTTGGCACAAGAGCATAGGACATACCAATATTCCCAAGTTAAAAAGCATGTGCAAAGTAGGTTTAGTGCAAGGACTACCAAATCTTGAAGGCCATGATCTATGTGATTTTTTTGATTCCTCTCAGCTAGGTAAGCAAGCAAAGAATCCATTTTTTAGGAGTGAGTACATATCCTCTAAGCTCTTGGAGCTTATACACTCAAACGTATGGGGCCCTAGCAGAGAGGCTTCATTGGGAGGATCTAGGTACTTCTTCACTTTTATTGATGATCATTCAATAAAGGTATGGCTATATGTTATTAAGGAAAAATCAGAAGTATTTTCATGCTTTCAAAAGTTTAGGTCCCTTATTGAGAAAGAATGTGATGCACACATCAAGAAACACTAAGGTCAAATGGAGGGTGAGAGTTTTTCTCAAAGGAATTCACAAAGTTCTTGCAAGACAATGGCATGAAGAGGCACTTTACATGCAGGTACACCCTTCAACAAAATGGTGTTGCAGAGAAGAAGAATAGGCATTTGGTTGAGATAGCTAGATGTCTCATAAATGAAGGTATGTTACCATTCTCTTATTGGGCTTAGGCTATGAATAGAGCATGTTACTTGATAAATAGGGTTCCAACAAGTGGTGTGCACAACTTGACTCCACATGAAGTCTATTGTGGTAAGAAACCAACCATGGAGAACCTCAAGGTATTTGGATGTGTATGCTTTGTTCATGTTCCTAGTGAAGTGACAACAAAGGTAGAGTCCAAGAGTGAGAAATGTGTGTTCATTGGCTACCTCAAATGAGCAAAAAGGCTATAGGTGCTACAACCCTCTCTCAAGGAAGCTATATGTGTCAAGGGATGTTGTGTTTGATGAGTCAAGGTCATGGTATGGAGACAAGGGCAAGGCAAATTTGGATGAAGAGGATCAAGAGGAGTATGCAGACTTTGGTGTACAGATTCAACCTCAAGAGTCAATCACAATCAGTGGACTAGAGGCTTCCACATCTAAGGTACACTCATATGATCACTCTTATGATTATGAAAGACCATCCCCTACTTCAAAGTATAGAAGGCTACAAGAGATAGACTATGACACTAGGGAAGCTCAAGAGGAGTCAAAAGAGGAAGAACTTGAGGAGGTCATTACTCCTAATGTAAATCTCAATAGACTCAAGAAGCAATATCCCAAAGGAAAAGAGAGGAGGTCTACAAGGAAGAAGGCACCCCCACAAAGGTATACATATAGTTCTTTCATGGCAAAGCACTATGCATATATGATGAATGTCATTGTAGATCAAGTGCCAGATTCTTATGAGGAGTCAAAGACCAAACTAGAGTGGAGGAAGTCTATGTATGAAGAATTCAAAGCTCTTAAGGAGAACAACACTTGGGAACTAGTACCCAAGAAGGAAGGCATGAAGATAGTCCAAAACAAGTGGGTGTACAAGACCAAGAGGAATACAGGTGGCAGCTTGGCAATGTACAAGGCTAGACTAGTAGCCAAAGGCTTCACACAGACACAAGGGGTGGATTATGAGGATACTTTTAGCCCTATGTCAAACAATGCTACCATTAGAGCTCTCAAAGCCCTATGTGCAGCAAGGAGGTGGCCTATCTATCAAATGGACATAAAGAATGCTTTCTTGAATGGTGAGTTGCAAGAATGGTGTTCATGGAACAACCTCAAGGGTATGTAGATCCACAGCATCCTACCTATGTTTGCAAGTTGAAGAAGGCCTTGTATGGCCTTACGCAAGCCCTAAGGGCTTGTAATCAGAGGCTAGTGGACTTCTTGAAGAAATGTGGTTTCTCTCCAAGTGATGCAAATCCATCCTTGTATATGAAGAAGAAAAATGACAAGATATGTTTGATATGCATATATTTAGATGATCTCCTTGTGATAGCAGATGATGATGATGTAGGCATAAGGCTTGCTTGAAGAGAGTTCAAAATCTCATCACTTCTAGTGTGCAAATATGAGGGATTAAATTCCATCAACATACACATACAAATATATATACATACACACACATATACATGCATGTGAACATATACACACACATACACATACACACACATACATGCATATATACACATACACACATACATGCATATGCACACATGCACATACACATGCACATAAATACACACATATATATATACACATACACACATATACAATCACATATGTACACATACACATATAGATACACACATACACATACCCATACACACACATACATGCATATACCACATACCCATACACACACATACATGCATATACACACATTCACATACACATACACATACACTTATATACACACATACATACATACATATACACACACATACATGCATATACACATGGACAAACACTCACATACACACATACACATATAAACACATACATACATACACATACACATACACATACAAATACACACACATACACACACCCATATTTATTTATTTATTTATTTTCATTCATAATACTTTTTTTCATGAACATGCAAGTTACTATTGAAAAGTTTTTACTAAGCAACAATATTCTTCCTACATCACATGATGAAATAAAGAAGATAATCAACAATCTTGGTATAGATTATCATTATATACATACTAATGATTATATGAATATGTAGACTCTTTGACATGTCCAAAATGTCAATATCCTCAATATAAGGATGGAGAGGATAAAATCCCAAGAAAGCTATTGATACATTTTCCATTAGCTCCACGAATTAAACATATGTCTCAAAGTCTTGGATTATCAAAGCTTTTGATGGGGATTTGATCATAAAAGTACTGACGGAGTAATGAGAATTCTAGTAGGTACTGTAGCTTTTCAACGTATCAATTCTAGATGGCTTGATTTTGAGCCATGCAATCTAAAGTTAGTTGTTGAATTAGATGGGTTTAATCCGTTTTTTATGAAATCTAGTAAATGGTCAATATGGCCAGTAGTAGTCATCAACTACAATCTCCCTCCATATCTTAGCATTAAAAAAGAACATTTAATGCTTTCACTTTTAATCCCAAGAAAAAGACAAGTTAAAGACATGAATGCATATCTTACTCCTCTCATTGAAGAACTCCAAGTGTTATGGAGAGGTATTAATGTGATTGATGTATCAAAAAGCATTAACCAAAGACACTTATGGTTCTTGGAATTGTGGATTGGACTATATACGATTTTCTAGAATATAGTGTTTGTTCACGTAATGATGTAATTTTTTTATTTAGTCTATATAAAATAGTATGTGAGTTAATATGATTGTATTTTTATTATTTTCATGCATGCAAGAATATTTGCTAAGGGATATAAAGCTTTTCATTACTATGGTGATTGCTTGAGATCAATTTATAGTAAGAATCTCAACAAAAATATTTATCTTTGACATCGATGGTTCTTGCTTGACAATCATCCATTATGATTGTGAAGATCCTCGATCTAAAATCTTCAGTGAGGATGAAGATGATGAGAATGTGAAGATTAGAGGTAAGAGAAAATTGTCACTAGCAAAGAATATGTCGATATGGTATTCTTTGGAGTATTGGAGCGATTTAAAGATATTTCATCTTCTTGATCCTATGCATATATTCAGGAATGTTGGTTATTCATTATGGCAACATCTTCTTGGATTAAAAGACAAAAAAACATCAAGAAATGATTTAAAGGATCAAAACTCAAAACCAAAGTTATGGCCAATTTTTTATAAAAATCGAGAGGAAATAACTTATGAGCCTGCTCCTTGGATACTTACGACAAAGGATATGAAAACTATCAACATAGGATTCCATCGATTCAAACACCTATAGGATATGGATGATGTTTCCAAAACATGTTTACTCTGAATGACAAGAGCTTATCTAGGTTAAGGACACATGATTGGCATAACTTTCTAAAGCATATTCTACCTCTTGTTATCGATGGATATGCAACAAAAGAAGTACGGGACATGATTTATCATTTTGGATTGCTTATAAGGTAATTATCATAGTTTTATATTTAACATATAAGATTATTTGATATCTTTTCTTTACAAATTTATTTCTTTATAATATAATTTATGATTGATAAGACATGGATTACATCAAAAGAGATTGACAAAGCCTCGATCCCACAAAAGAAATGTGACATGGAGCTACTATGTCTGATGGAGAAAGAGCTTCCAACATCATTTTTTGATATTCAAGGCCATTTATCGATCCATCTTGTGGATGAAATAAAGATTGCAAGAGGTGTAAATACTTCATGGATGTTTTGGGTCAAACAAGTTATGTGCAACAAAGAGAAAAACTAGAAGGATCTATGGCAAAGGTATCGATGCTTGATGAGTGCATGTACTATGTTAGTGAATACCTTGAAAGATTTCATGAAGAAGCTCCACGTGAGTACCTCTTCAAAATTGAGAGATGAGATATTATCATGTAAGGGAGTTCCATTTCAATTTACATTGCAACAAAAAGTGATATTTCTACTTTTATTGCATATAATAGTGAATGCATGCAAGCACTCATTAATGAGTATGAATAGGAACTTCAAAATCTCTGAAGCAAAAGATAGAGAAACAAAAGATATAGATGTAATCATGATAGTAATGAGAATACAAATATATATTATTTCAAGGATTGGTTATATACTCATATCCAATGAGACAATGCAAATAATGAATGAATTTTAGATGGGCAGAGGGAGTTAATGGGTTGTGAAAGAAAGGTAATTTGATTCTAATAATATTCTAATTTTGCACATATATGTATGTTAGTTCCTCTTCTAATAATTTATTTATTGCAACACGCTCAAATGTTCACCAATATGTGGGCTAATGGATAGTTCATTAGAATCAAAGTTATTTATTTTTTGTGTAAAACAAAGGATTCAAGCAATTATAACATGCTAGTTCAAAAGATATGACACGTATAGATAGCGAACTTGGCTATGATGGAATTGTTGTTGGTATCTACGAAATATCATTTTGTATCTTCAAATAGGTAAAAAATAATAATATTTTTATGATATAGTTTATTAATTTTTTTAAGCACATAATATCAAAATTTTGATCTTTTATAGTTTGATAGGTTATCTTGAAGGTTGATTGGTTTCAGCCAATTATAAAAGTAATAATTCCACATTGAGAAGGGAATTATTTGGGTTTTGGGCATGACTCTTCAAAAATAATGCGATTAATAAGAGAATGGTATATTCTTCCTATACCGATTGAACAAACATTTTTTTATAAAAACCCTGATACTCATTCTTGGTGGCAAGTCATTCATGTTCAACCTAGAGGTCCATCATTGTTTGAAAAATTTATTATTAGATAGATCAAACAAAATCATGTTGATGATTCATCATCAAATATTGATTTACCGATATCTCATAGAGAAATTAGAATCATTCTTCATGACAACGATAATGATCTACTTGATGAGAATGATAATACTTTACATGTTGATTCTATAGATGATGAAGAGGAACCATAAAAATTGATGTTATTCCATTAATAGAAGAAATTGATATTAGTCCATTAATAGATGATGTTATTTATGAGAACACATATTTAACAATAGAAGAAATAACAGAAATCAATAAAAACAATGAATATGAGACTATATTCATGTCTTACCAAAATGATGGTAATAATGAAAAAATATGACTATATCAGAAAGTAGATCTCCCCTCTATTCCTTTCAAATACAAAATGAATCCCACCATAGAAATGAAATATATTATTGTAGATTAGAGAATTATGCTCAAGGAAAGAGCTTTAGTTTTGTTAGCTTTCTAACTTGAGTAAACGATTGTTAACTTGAATCATTTGGATGGGTATCGAACAGTAGATTCCCCTTTATTCGAATGGAATACGAGGTGAGTCCCACCACAAAGATGAAAACATGTTCTTTTAAGTTAGAACATGAAGCTCGGGGATATGCCTACAATGTTATATATAGCTTTATTTTCAAGGACAAAAATCTCTCCCACATATGTATGCATGTGTGTGATACATGTCTACATATATGGATATGAGTGTGATATATGCATGTGTATGTATGCATATATATATATATATATATTTATATATATATATATGCATATATATGTGGATATGAGTGTGATATATCTATGTATATGTATGTGTGTAACATGATAAGAGGAGTTGTAAATGCATGTGACAGTATTCCCTTTAGGGGCAAGCTCAAGTGAAATTAAGAAAGTGCATTGCGAGGTAATATGTTTGGTTGCCACACTATCAAAGTACCAAACATCTGAGTCTACTAAAGACATACGTTGCTCATGTAAATGCCCATTCTTCATTCTACACAAGATTATCACACTCTATTTTAGGTGCAAAGACCTCTCCAACAACAATTCTAGCCTCTTTCTTCTTTACCTATGGTTCAGTCAATTTCGGACAAATCTTTATGGTGATCATTTCAATATTTGCATAACTGCTTTTGCTTTTTTGCTTTCTTCTCATCTTTGTATTCCTTCTTTGACTTTGCAACATTAGCATATTTGTGCTTACTAGTATATGTGCTCCATCTACCTTTGCCCTTATGATTAGCTAAGGAAGCTTGACTTGAAACATGCATAATGGACCTGTTCTACTTGGATTTATCTTCTTGCAACAAAACAAAGACTAACTCCTCAAATATTAAGGCATTTTGATTCTCTTTCATCATCGATCAAAGAGTAGAAGAAAAAAACTTATACAAATATGGAAGACTATTAAGAACAATCTACACAAGTGAACTATCTAGTCAAATTTCATCGAAAAAAATCAATTGCTCATTCTAATCTTTGATCTTTGTCAAAAAATGTCAATGGAATCTCCTTCATTCATGTGCTTACTCTCTAATTGTTTTCAGACATAAGCAACACAAGCCTCATTTATTGCATGGCATAAGGTTGTAAGTGTATCCCAAGCATCCTTTTCTATCTTGCAAGAGTGAATGTGAGGGACGATGTCATGCTTAACAGATTGGTTTCTCTATGATAGGTGCAACAGGAACCATAACACGAACATGAATCTAAAGATCATCATCTTCAACACCATCTGCATCACCTTCAATGATTGTATTGATAGGTGTAGTCCGGCATTTTTCAATACCCTACACAATATTCCACATCTATTTTGCTACCAATACATGATGCATCAAATATGCCCATAATAGGTAATTAGTACCATCCAACATGTCCTCAGCGGTCAACATATAGAATACATCATTGCTTTCATCCATGGCCACTTACTAAATACCTTGATGTAGTAAAATGATTGTTTCTCAAAAAGTTGAACAGAATTACCCTATCGAGCTCTACTATACTTCTAGTAGACTTTGAGGCACTTGTACTGGCAAACTGAAACTTGTATATATGTTTGTCACAAAATGAGAAAATTGCCTAGACAGGCACTACAATAGTGCATTCTGAGGTTGAAGCTAAGTCATATCAAAATTTTGACACCACATAACAAAGCTATTTTGAATTCATATTTGCCCTGAGTATGCTCACTAATTTTCATGTGATTTTGAGACTGTAATTGGAGGGGTGTTGACGATGCCCTAGATGAAGTGGCGACCTACTCTAATACCAATTGGAGTTTGAGGTCTGAGGAAGCACACAAACAACACAAGGAACAAGAAGAATCTTGGAGCACAACACAACACTTATTGAATTACCAAGTGAATGTACAAAGATAAGTGACCTATTAGGGTTACATATACAAGGGGGAGGGGGAACCTCTTGAAGAGGGAAAAAAGTACCCAGATGGTTCTAAGTGTGCTCACACATAGGTATGTCAAAGTCTATGCCTTAATGGATGTCTTTGAGTAACTTGTATGTATAAACTGTAGGTTTAGGTTTAAGAATAGAAGTTGAAACTGAAACTGGAAAACTAGAAATGGAAGCAAGAACAAGAAAGGGAATGGGAAGTAGAAACAAAACCACATATCAAAAACTAAAACAAAAACTTGAGACAAAAACAAGAAGATAAAATGAAATAAAACTTAGAACCAAAAATAGGAATTCAAAGAGGAACAAGAAACTAGAATTGAAACTAATTTAGAAATTGAAGCTAGAATTAGAACTAGTATGTGAAATGAAAAATATAACCACACATACAAATGATAAAAATAGGTTCCAAATGCCTCTAGAGTGATGCACACAGGCTTTGATACCATTGCTATAGGATCTTGCAGTCATGTGCACATAGAGAGAATACGATATCCAAATCACACATAAATAAAGATGCATAGTAGATAGAATAGAACATGATATTGGGTAAAATATCTCCCCATGCACTCTATCAGATGAGTCCCTAGAGTGTGTGTATTTATGGTAATTTCTTTCATTACATCCAAAGATAGCAGTTACAATGAGGGCATGCAAGTTTTCATGCAAACAACTACTTTATTTACAAAAAGGAAAGGTGTTTGTTGCACTATGGAGCTGTACTCTCCAATCATCATAACATAAAGTTCTAACAAACTCAAACACTAAATTGTCAATCCGAGAAGTATACCAAGACCTTAGCCCTTTCTTTCTCAATAGACTCCAAGATTTATCACACAAAAATGAGAACATTCATCAATCTACTTCATCCAAACAATAGATTTAAAGATATGATCAATTTTGAATAGAAATATTCATTTGAGTATAAAGAAGGATAGGAAAACTCGTTTTCAATGATTTAAGTGCCTAAAGTGTGTTATTTTTAATAAAGAAGACATAGGTAATGTTATTATTCTTTAGAATCATCAAGATAAATAATTTATGTGACATAGTGTATCTAGGCAACCTAGGAAGCATAACAACTATAGAAACATTCTGATTGATATCTCTTCATTTGGTTTATCTTTAAAGTATGTGAATTTGGTATAGTCTACACATGAAGAGGCATTCTTTAGAAAATTGACATATATCTTAGTACCCATTGGATAGAGCTAAAGAGTAGTTTTGATATGCTCATGTCGGATTGTAATCTCTATCTCTTCCTTCTCTTAATTCTTCACTTTACACCTAAAGTGACGTTCAATGTTGGTTCTTTTCACTTCAAGTACTGTGTTCATGAGTTGCTAATATCTATCAAAGTCAATGAAATAGACGGGTTCCTCAAGCAACATGTGTAGACCCACTGCCCTCAATCTTTTGTATATGACTTTTAACCTTTGAAAGGTGTAAAACTTCTGTGCTAGCATTGTAAACTTGTACTTTCCCCTTCTTACTCTAAATTTATCCTTGCCAATAATTTTGATGCAATCTTTAAGTTCCTTTTCTATTTTTCCTTTTTTGGTAGCCCTTGTTCTTCATCATATTCCAATTCCACAATTTCTTTAGTTACTTCACTATCTGGGAACCAATGTCCTCGGGATAATGAAACAACATCAACCTCTGGCTTGGAAACAAGAAAACTTTGATTCATCTTCTTGTAACAAAGTAATATAAAAATATACTCAACTCAAGTTAATAAAACTCCATTAAAAGAAATTTATCACTAAAAGTTGTTAAAACGCTTAAACACGAGACTAACTATCAGAAACGCATTTAAGCTCCTAAGTGGGTTCTTGGGAGTGGTAGGGGTCTGTTAGACAGAGGCCCTGTACTTAGTTCCCAAATACAACCACTTCAGACACAGAGGTATACTGAAACTCTAGTAAGATTCCATTATACTCAGACAATCACTGTTCACGTCTTAGCTCGGCCAACATGTAACGAATACGCTAAAATACTACAGTCCTGAACTTACTGAAGATATCAGAAACAAGAGTAAGGGTTCAATCTTACCGGATAGCTACCACAACCGCTCATCGTCCGAAACACAGAGAATGCAATTACTCAGAGACCACGTACTGAAGACCCAGTATGCAACTTAAGATTCCTTACTGTAATTTAACTCTTACCGTATAACGACAGATCTCAATGCTGAAAACAACACTATCCCGCATAGTGTTAGAACTACTATCATCGTTACACAGACTTCGCTAACCAACTGTCAGAACATTCCAACACGATTACTAACCCAATACAAATACGTAACGCCACAATAGCAATAGAGATTCGCAGCCGATTCACTCAGACCACGGTTCGATGAGCTACTGTAAAGTAAGTAAATTCACAACCGCAACAAAGGTTAAAAGACCACAGACACAGATAACAGATCAGACAAGAAGGTGCATGGATTACTCAGAAAACTCAAAAGTTTTACAAACAAGGCTACAGTAACATTCAGACAATCACCCAGACGAACAGTCTGGTGATTCCACGACTCGTCGTCCCTGAGCATTTCTTTACATTGCTTTATATAGGAAATTACAAGTGTTATGTAACCACTTTTTGCACGTGTGGACACAAGATTCAGTTTTACATTTGCCAATCCAGCGGCCGACTAACAAAGTAAAAATACACTTTTCTTTAAATACTTTCAACACACCTCTCAGACAATTTCATCAAAGTGATCATCACCTTTTAAGAAGGTATTCTTCTACTTGTGCATTTGGAACATAAATGAATAAAATCTTTTAAACAAAATAAGAAATAAAAAGTAAAAATATGAATTAAAAGTAATGAAAATAAAATATAATCCCAATAAACTCACACACATATCCTATACCTTACATTGTGCCCAATAAATATCACATGCACACACACATGCATACACACATACATACATACATACATGCATATATATATATATATATATGTGTGTGTGTGTGTGTGTGTGTCTGTATATATATATATATATATATATATATATATATATATATATATATATAACGATTCATGTACTCTTCACCACATATATATAGTTAATGGATCTGTGTATCTGTTGATTCTAAATCCACTTATATATTGGCATGATTTCTCCATCTAGTGTTGCAAGTTGTATTGCATCACTAGAACTAATTTTATGAAGGATATAGGATCCATGTCCTCCTTTTTTGAGTCTCTTGCTATCTCCCTTGAGAGTTTATGCCAGGAGGAAGTCCCCTTCTTGAAGATCATTTTACTTATTATGCAAGTCTTAGGAAGCTTTTTTTCTCTTTTCCCCTCCATAGGTACTCATTATTGCTATCTAGATGCTCCCAATTGTTCTAATTCCATGATCGAGTGAGATAACTTATGTCCTTTCCAAGTTAACTGATTTCCTACCTTTTGAGTAGGTATTAAAAACTCCATTGGTAGGACAACATCCATTGCATATACCATATTGAATGGAGTAATTCCTATAGAACTTTTGTATGCTACTCTATATGCCCATAGAACATGATAAAGTTGCATCTCCTAGTCTAATCTTTTGATGTTTACAAATTTGGATAAGATAGTGTACAAGACTTTATTTTTACTCTCTCCTAGTCCATTTTCTTGGGGATGATAGGGTGTTGACTTCCTATGAATTATCATAAAGTGAACATTTAAACACTCTGTTACTTGAATTAAGAAATGAGTTCCTCTGTCACTTACCAATTCAATTGTTAGTCCAGATCTTGTTATAATGCTTGCATATAAAAATTTAACAGATGTTTAAGTATCACTCTTTGAAGTAGTCTTAACTTCAACCCACTTTTTCAAGTAATCTATTGCCACTATTATGTATTTTGCATGAGATTTTTTAGCTAGTGGGTGTATTGGTCCAATGAAGTCCAGTCCCCATTTACTTAATGCTCTTGCAAACATTAAATGCTTCAATGTCATTTCATCTTTTCTTATTGGGCATTTTGTTCTCTAAAAAATATCACATCTATCCATATAGTTTTAGCATCTTGGAAAAGAGTTTGCCACCAAAATCCAAAATATAAAATCAACTTAGCAATCTTGTCACTTAAAAAGTGTCCTCCATCAACTCCTAAATGAGCTAACTCTAACATTTCCAAGCATTTTTCTTCAAGAACACAAATTTTGAGATAACCATCGATTCCTCTCTTGTATAATTGATTGTTTATGAACACAAACTCTTTACATATTTCTTGCATGTTCCTTATGTTTGTATTCATGTACTTTAGATTTTCCTAAAAAAATTGTTTCAAATGTTTCACTATGTTTTCACTCCACTATGCTTTATTGGAAACCAAAATAAGTTCACATATTGCAGGAACTCTTTATGTGTACATTGTTTACATTGTGACACATACTTATCCACGTTTGTTTCTTTGTTTGGCCAATGGGATCCCAATCTTTCCGAATTATTTAGAGTCATGATCTTTGAAGCATGTAAACATCGATTCCATAGATGTGTTTTTTCTAAATAATATTGTTGCTTCTCTTTTGGCACACAATATTCCAACACTCTTATTGAATTGAAATGATACATATGTCTTCATAGTAGAAGAAAATTTCTACTTCAAAAGATCACATTTTTGGAAATATTATTTCTAACTTTTGGTCTAAAAGATAATATTGGACTCAAGGATTTTGATGGTATGCTTTCTATTTAAAATAAATAAGGATCTTGAAGATCATCATCAACTTCTTTTGGTTTATCTCCTATCATCTTAGATAAATGGTCTACCCTGATATGATTTTTTCCTTGTCTAACAAGTACTTCAAAATCAAACTCCATTAGAAGAAAAAACCATATTACAATCCTTCTAGTGTGACAAGGTTTATTTACCAAATACAATAAATCTTGATGATCAACAAAAAAATTGAACTTGTTTGCCAATGGATATCGTCTGAATTTCTTTACTGCATATGCCATACCCAAACCCTCTCCTTCAGCAGTGGTGTAGTTTTTCTTAGCCTGATTCAACTATCGACTTGCATAGATTGGAAAATCCACTTTACTTCCTTCTATAGATTGTATCAATACACATCCTAGACCAAATTTAGAAGCATCCACATGTATATGAAAGAGTAAATCCGATTGAGGGGTTTTTAATATAGGTGTTGTGACTAAAAAATTTTCAAGACCTTCAAAATATTTTTCACATTCATTAGACTACTCAAATTTAGTAGCTCATGGATACAAAGGTTTTCCAATATTTGAAAATTTGATACACAAATTTCCTATAGTATCCATAATATCCCATGAGTGTTTGAAATTCTTTTACATTTTTTGATATGGGCAAATTCACAATGGGTTTTATTTTGTCTTCATCAATGGATATGCCATTCTTTGACACAATATGGCCTAACATTCTTCCTTGTTTGACAAAAAATACACATTTTTTGGAACCCTATAAATTCTACATTTTCTGAATATGGCTCTCAAATCTTGTAAATGATCCTCTCTTTTACTAGAAAAAGTGCAAGGATCATCTACATAAATTTCCATTAGATGCCTTAGAAAATACTTGAATACATGACACATCATCATTTGGAATGTGCCTGGTGCATTACTCAAACCAAATGGCATAACCTCAAATGCATATACACCCCATTTTGTAGCAAAGGCTGTTTTATGTTGATCCTAAAGCAATAAGATCTTGATTATTCCCTAAGAATCCATCCAAAAAACAAAATATTTCTTTTCAACTAACTCTTTCTAGTAGATGACCATATATTGGCAATGGATAACTATCTCTGATAGTTGTAGCATTCGCTTTCTTAAACTTTATACAAACTCTAAGCTTACCATTCTTTTTATGTACTACTACTATTAGAGATTCAATATATGATATCTCATATATGAATTTTTCAATTAATAGCTTATCAATTTTCTCCTTAATTTTACCAAAGTGTCTGTCATTGTATGTATAATGCCTTTGTTTACTTGGTTTAGCATCTAGTGCAATAGGAATCCTACATACACAGATAATGAGATCTATTCCTTTAAGATCCTTATAAATGTAGGTTGTTAAATGTTAAACGCCTTGTTCTAACTATCAGAAGTGCGTTTAACCGACCTAAGTGGGTTCTTGGGAGTGGAAGGGGTCTGTTAGACAGAGGCCCTATACTTAGTTCCCAAAATCACTGCTCACACCCAGCACTGTACTCATGCTGGGAGCTCTACCAGAGATTCCCGTACTTAGATTTTACCGTCACAGTCTTAGCTCAAAACGTACCGAATACATTGAGATGCCATGTTATATCTATACACAAGCTTTACTGGTAATACCAGAAACCATAATAATCGTTACTCCTTACCGACTAGATCTAAACCATCAGGCACTACCGTAAATTCCGAGAACTTGAGAGTTCAACACACAATACTGAAGGCTCAGTACTTAACTTAGAAGGTCTTACTGTACTCAACTTTGCCACAGGCAGACAGATCCCAACACTACAACGACACAGTACAGATCTACTTACCAGAAAGCTAACACAGTTACTCGGAATTCACCAATACTTGACAAACCTTCCAAGAGGATCGTAATACACAGCACGCAACACAACCCAACAAAGATTCAAGAACAAACTTACTCAGACTACAGTAATGGAACTTGCAACGGAGTTCACTAAAGATCAACACAGAGACACAGTACACCGGGGTACACAGAGTTTAAACAAGACACACTACATCAACATTCAGACATGCAACCAGACGAACAGTCTGGTGCTACTCAGAACTGGTCTAAAACGCACTCTTCTCTCTCGGCGCATTCCTTTTCATTACTTTATATAGAAGTTACAAGTATGCGCGTAACAACCTTTCGTGCGTGTTTTACAAAGATTTCCTTTACAGTTGCGGGTTCGAGTCCACCGTGCGTGCCGGAGTGTTAGTCGGCCGCCGGAGTGGGACAACTGTTGGCATGTTCTATAATACACCATGATTCTGAGTTGAACATTGATCAATCCTTTGATAAATAGATACTCTTTTTGGCATAGAAGGTTTTCCATTGTTATGGTATCTACCCAAGTATTGCTTAAACAAATTCTACACTCTCTCTTTTTTTTAAGTATGGATCAATGTAGTCTGTTTATGCTTAATCCCTATTTTTGAGGATTCCCCATGAACTCTTCCAAAAATCTTTCATTATCTACAAACATATCCTTCCTTGAAGGTGGAACCATGACAAGGCTAAACCTATTAGTGTTAGTCCAAAGGCCTCAAAGTGTATGGTGTGTTCATTTACTTCTTCTACTCTCAGTATTTGTTTATTCTTTGCCACATATGAGGGATAATGGCACGTTTGATAGATAAGTCTATCAATGCATGTGCTTATGCATCTTTGTCATCCCAAGAAATTTTCTTTATAGTAGGTGTAACAAGAGCCACAACATCACCAAGAAATTGAAGATCATCATCTTCAATGACTATATTTGCAGGTGTAGTAGGATGTTTTTCAACACCTTACACAATAATCCACAACCATTTGCTAATAATACATGACACATCATATATGTCCACAATGGGTAATTAGTACCATCCAACTTATCCTCGACAACCAACATATGGAATACATCATTGCTTTGAGTCATGGCCAATGACGAAATACCCTAATGGAGAAAATTGATTGTATCTCAAAAAGTTGAACAAGAATACCTTATCGAGCTATGTTAGACCTGTAATAGACTTCAAGGCACTTGTACTGGTGAACCAAAACTGATAGATATGTTTATCTTAAAAGGATGCAATTTTCTACAGAGTCATTATGATAATGTATTGGGACCAAAACAAGCTCAAATCAAAGTTTTGATGCCACAAAGCAAAGTAGCTTTGAACTTCTTATTGCCTCAAGTGTGCTCGCCAATTGTCATGAAATTTTAAGGCTCTAATCGGATGGATGTTGAGGATGCCCTAGATCAAGTGGGGACTTCTCAAATACAAATTATTGGAGTTTGAGGCCTATAGAAGCACACAAACAACATACCGAAGAAGAAGAAGATTGGATAACACAATAATGAATGTATTACCAAGTGAATGTACCAATATAAGTGACCCATTATGGTTACATGTGTATATACAAGCCAGAGAAAAACAATCTCTTAAAGAGGGAAAAATGTGCCCCAATGGTCCTTAGTGTGTTCATGCACATCACTGCTGAAATATGTCAACACTCTTTATATATTGTACTTGTTGTATTCGTTCATTCATCTATATTCTCTTTATGTAATAGGAGAAGTAGAAGAAGATCACTCTTCCTTGCCTCAATATGTGTGTGCTCCCCTCCTTGTGTGTGAGAGTGTGTGAGAGCTCTCTTCATTATCCCCTTTTCCTTTACATGGTATCAAAGCCAATGTGGCTATCGAGAGCTTGTGAAGAAGGCCCACAACAAAGAGTCCATGAGAAAGCATGGAGAATGTGTGCTTTACAAACAATCTCATATTGCTATGAAATTTTGTATGCATGTAGAAGACGTGAAGAACATGTGCTTCACAAATTACCTTCATTTTGAGATTGCATGGTAGGATCCATAGAAAAATAGGTCAATTTGAAAAAATGTAAATTGAATTCTGTTCAATGTCTCTCAAATATTTTGGATCTGGAATTTCAAGCGATTCCATCTATTGTCGATATATTAAAATTTTATATTTCTAAGATCAAATCATCAAGTTATAGTGTAATAGTGTTCAAACAAGTGTACTGCTTCTAGTGTTTTCGTAGTATTGTAAATTGCTACAAAAAAGGCAATGTTGATAGAATAAGTCAACTTATGAGCAATAACTTGGACAAGAACAACTTTCATGCTTGGTGATTTAGAAAGTCAAATTTCTTGATGGGAAAAGGCTAATAAAAGTACATCAAAGGGGACAATGAAAACCCCCATAGTTATCAGAAAGAAATCGAAATGTGGACTAGTTACGAGCATATGAAGAGTGGAATCAAGGATCATAAAAGGTAATATATTGGCTATCTATTAGCATACGAGATAGCATGATTTGGCATATACAAGATGCAAACACTCCAAAAGTGTCTTGGAACAATTTGGTCACATTGTATGGTCTCTCAACTTAGACTTTGCATCTTTGAAGATTGAATGGTTTCTGCACAAAAAGACATCTAGCTTTGATGTTCAATTTAGTTATCTATTCCAACTGCCTAATCTTGAACTTCACCAGAATGAGTTAGATACTCTATCTAAGTCAAGTCCAAAAGTTTTTGGAAAGTAAGAAGGAAAAATAAAAACTTTGTGTAAACAATCCGAACTTCTAAGACACTAATTTGAGCCAAACTTTGTTTGACTCCAAATAAGGTATGGCCCACAAAAAAATGAGGTTAGTTTACAAAACTATAACTTGCTTCTTGTTCAACACTCATATATTCTAGATCCACAATTTCAAGTGATTCTGTGTACTATTGATACCTTAAAATTGCATTTTTTTGAGATCGAACTGTCACTTCAAAGTGCGATAGTGTTCAAGCAAAAGTACTGCTTGTAGTGTTTTTGCAGTGTTGTGAATTGCTGCAGAAATGGAAAATGCGGATGGAATGATTCAGCTTATGAGTGATAAGCTGAACAAGAACAAGCATGCTTGGAGATTTGGAATGACGAATTTCCTAATGGGAAAACGCTACTAGAAGTACATCAAAGGAGAGAATGAAAATGCTCCATAGTTATCAAAGAGGAATTGGACTGCGGACCTATTAAGAGCATATGAGGAATGGAATTAAGGAGAATGAAAGGTCATGTATTGGCTATCTATTAGCATAATATAGCATGATTGGCCACATATAGGATGCCAAGACTCCAAAAGAGGCTTGGAATAGTTTGGTCACATTGTATGAGACCAATACAAAGGCACAAAAATTGAAACTAAAGAATGAGCTACATACATTGGAGAAAAAGGGCATATCGATAAGTGACTACACCTTGAAAATCAAAAGCATATGTGAGTCACTTGCATTTATTGGCGTAAATGTAGATGATGATGATGATAAGGTGGAAGTGTTCCTTCGTGGTCTAGGAGTTGCATATAAGCAGTTCAGAAAATCTAATGAAACTAGGGAAAACATTTCGAATTTTGCTAATCTGGTGTCCATGTTGATTATTGAAGAAAAGAATCTTGGTGAGGACTCAAACTCCCAAGGAAAACCTAGCTCTAAGAAAGTATTCTAGTCTGGCAGAGGAAGAGGCAGAGGTAGAGGTTTTGAAAGTGGAATGTTGGAGCAAGGCAATCAACAATTGACAATTATATGAAGCTTAGGAGTGAAGACTATAACAAAAGATTGAAGCTTAAGAGCATGAAGTGAAGTAGAGGTTTAGAAAGAGATGGTCTATATACACATGTATATTAGCTTTGTAAATACTAGTCGTGATATATATGAGAGATGAAGTATAGGTGAGATAGAGAGGAGTAAGTATCATCCATCAGATGTAAGATGAGTTGAATAGAAGAAGTTTTCTGAGAATTATTACGCATCGATTTTTCCTCCATTTCTCCTTCTTTGTTAGATCATTACAGGAATCCTTTTGTAGATATCTAAGTCCATAGTTAATGCATCTATGGTCAAGATTTGAGAGTCTAATTGTAATCAGGCTGAGAGAATTGTGAGCAGGAACATTTGTATGTGAAGAAGTGATGAATGTCTTCTGAAATAGGTGCAATTTTGGATGATCAAAGAATTGATAAGATCTCACTTCATAGTGTAAAGTTTTACACAAATAAGAAGTTAAAATCTAAGTTGTAAGGTAAGCCATCTATGTCTAAAAGCATTTTATTAAACGAGTTATATTTTGTGAGAACCAACTTTTTAAAGTTGCATATGTAAAAGTCGCCTGTAGAAAGTGCTTGTTTCAGACACAGGGTTACTTATTGAAGTAAATCTAAAGTTTTGTGAGTTCTTTTGGAGAACTTTAAATTGGAGTAGTTGTGAGTAGGAACATTTGTATGTGAAGAAGTGATGAGTGTCTTCTGAAATAGGTGCAATTTTGATGATCAAAGATTTGATCAAATCTTAGTGCATAGTGTAAAGTTTTACACAAATAAGGAGTCAAAATCTAAGTTGGAAGGTAAGCCTCTATATCTAAAAGCATTTTATTAGATGGGTTATATTTTGTGAGAACCAATTGTATAAAGTTGCATATGTAAAAGTTTTCTGTAGAAAGTGCTTGTTTCCGACACAAGTTTACTTATTGAAGTAAATCTAAAGTTTTGTGAGTTCTTTTGGAGAACTTTAATTTGGAGTAGTTGTGCAAACATTAGAAGAGTGTTGTATCAATATTTCATAGAAAACTTTAATCATTTCATCCAGTTCCAAATTTAGTATTGCTCATTGTCCTAGTCTTGTCTAGTCTAGTATCTTGCATATCCTGTCTTGTCCTCTTGTAATCTTGTAGTATAAGATTCTATCTAAATATTTTGTGTAGCTAGTTTATCTCCCTCAAGGTAGTTTTTGTGATCAAAATATATTGTTTCATACCTACGATCTCGGGTTGTGGGATCTTTTGTATATTGTCTACTTTAGGTATCCATACCTATCAGTCCTTGGTTGTGGGACTTCTTGTATCAATTTTGTATTCTTCTCTTATTTCTCTTGCATGGGTGATCTTGTGATCGTTGGAGTTAGATGTCTGCAGAAGCAAGCGAACAACACAAGGAAGAAGAAGAAGCTTGGAGCACAACACACAACACTAAATATATTACTAGAGAATGTACAAAGATAAGTAGCCCATTAGGGCAATAGGCGTATATACAAGTCGGGGGGAAAAAACCTCCTAAAGAGGGAAAAAAGTGCCCGGACCATCCAAAATGTTCACACACATCACTACCGAAATATATCAACAAATCCCCCCTATGAGTGATGCGGTGAACAAGTAGCTGGCACTCATGTATAAGGAAGTGGCAAGCTATGTGGAAATCACTCCACAAAAGGAAGTAAGCCCAAAGCTTTGCGGAAAGCTTCAAACTTTTCCCTAGCCAGAGCCTTTGTGCAAAAGTATGCAATGTTCTCCTATGTGGGCACATATGCCAAGCTGATCTCCCCATCAGAGAACCTCTATCTGACATAATGATAACGCACGTCAATGTGCTTAGTGCGAGCATGGAACACAGGGTTCCTCGCAACTTCCAATGCACTTTGACTGTCAGTGAAGATGGTGGTGGCAGAAGACTAACCAAAACCCAAATCATCCATAAGGCATGTGAGACACACACACACACTCAACAGTCGCTACGAAAGCTGCCCTATACTCATCCTCACAACTGGAAGTGGCCACAGTAGGCTGCTTCTTACTCAACCAAGATATACATGAGCTACCAAGCATGAAGCAAAATCCACTAGTGGTCACACGAGTGTCATAGCAACCAGCCCAGTCTGAGTCAAAAAAAGCATGCAAATCTGGCGGTAGTGATCCCCCATTGGGATAAAACAACCCAAGTAGCCGAGTACCACTCAAATAGCAAAAGATGCGCTTAACCGCTTGTCGATGTTTGACACCTGGGCAATGCATAAACCTACTAATCTGTGAGATAGCAAACTGAATATCTGGTTGAGTAGTGCATAAGTAAATCAGGCACCCAACATCCTGTTGATAGAGGATAGCATCAAATGCATCTCTAGCATCATGAAGACTCAATAAAAAACTTGTCTCCATAGGAATGGCAATAGGTTTACAGTCTTCAAGGCCAGAACACTGCAATAATGTGTCAATATATTTTGTTTGATACAAAGTCATTCCATCATCAACTTGCATAAATTGAATGCCCAAAATCAGACATCTCAAATGAGGCATGCAAATCAGCCTTAAAATTAGCAATATGCTTCTCAATAGGACTAGTGAGCAGCATGTCATCAACATAGAGAACAATGATCAGAAGCACATCATTAGCATGCTTAACATATAAGATGCTTTCAGTTGGACTATTCTCAAAACCATGTGCAATTAGATAGGCATGTATCTTCTCATACCAAGCATGTGGTGCTTACTTTAAACCATATAATGCCTTCTTTAACATGCACACGTGGTTTTCATGCCCTTTCTGCACAAAGCCACGGGGCTGAAAAACATACACTTCTCATGCAAGTCACCATTCAGAAATGTAGTTTTTAATGTCCAACTGATGTACATTCCCATCATGATGGGCTCCAAGTGCACAAATGCTCCGAACAGTAGTCATACGGCATGTAGGTGCAAAGGTCTCATCAAAATCAATGCCTCTTTCCTCTACATAACCCTTTGCAACAAGCCTAGCCTTATACATGTCAACTCTTTCATCAGGCTTACACTTCAGCTTGTAAACCCACTTAGTGCCAATGGCCTTCTTGCCAGGAGGAAAGTCACATAAATACCAAGTAACGTTCTTCATTATAGCATCATATTCAGATTGCATAGCAGCCATCCAATTTTCTAAATTTTGTGCTTCGTCAAATGAAACAGGCTCATTCTCATGACAAAGACTGGATGCAGCCATAGCATAGCAATCTGATGCAAAAGAGGCACTATGAGAGGCTGATCGAGTACAATATGACAAAGGTGCATCTAATTTGCTATCCTGCAAAGTTTGCACCAGTCATTTTGGCATAGTTTTTGCCTCCTCAATGTCAGCTCTATCATCAACAAGTGCATAATGTAAATCTGCATCAGAAATGGGATGATCTACATCATCACATGAAACCTGCATAGGATGAGAGCTTGCCTCATTAGGACTAGCACTAGACTGTCCACCTGTAAAAAGAGGCAGCAAAGTATCATACATGTCTTTAGAGCTAAAGAATATCTCCTTAGTACATGAAAGCAATGATTGAATAGCATCTTCCACAAAAACAACATCACGGCTAACCAGAATGTGTTTAGTTTGTGGATGATACTGACGATAGCCTTTACTTTCAGAACTGTACCCAACAAAAATACATTTTGCTACTTTATCATCCAATTTTTTGGGAAGTTGTTCAGGCACTAATGCATATGCCAAACAACCAAAAACACGCAGATGAGCAATAGATGGCTTGCGATCATGCCAAGCCTCATATGGAGTGATAGACAGTAGTGCTTTAGTGGGACACCTTTTAAGTACATATGCTGCACACATGACAGCCTCAAGCCAGAAACTATGTGGTAAAGCCTGACTCTTGACCATACACCTCACCATCTCCATGAGTGACCTATTCTTTCGTTCAACAACTCCATTCTGTTGAGGTGTATAAGACACTGTACACTGGTGTTTTATCCCACGTTCAACCAGAAATGCATTAAAATTAGAAGACATATATTCCCCCTGTCGATCAGAATGTAGGGTGCCCATTTTACATGCTGACAGATTTTTAGCCAAAACCAAAAACTGTTTGAAGCACATGAACACTTCGTACTTTGCCTTCAATGAATATACCCATGCATGCCTAGAAAAACTATTGATGAAAGTCACAAAGTAAAGATAATTTCCAAAAGAAGGTGTTTGCATAGGACCACAAGCATCACTATGTACAGGCTACAATTTCTGAGTAGCCCGAACTGAACCATCTTTTGGAAAGGAGGAACGCTGCATTTTGCCCAAAATTCAGCCTTCACAAACATGTTTTTTGGGTGCCTCAAGTTTTGGCAAAGAGGACACCATTTTAGATTTTTGCAGGCATAGCAAACTAGCAAAATTCAACTGACCAAAGCGTGCATGCCAAAGCTTTGCATCTAACATAGCCTGAGAATCATGTACTACACATGCTAAATCATTTATAGATCTTTCATAGTCTATGAGCTTATACAACCCACGACATAAAATGCCAGAAGCAATAATGACATCGCCATTTGACATATCATGAAATGTACATCTGTCATCAACAAATTTCACAACCAAGCCAATGTTGACTAATGCAGAAACTGATAACAGATTTTTCTTGATCCCTGGCACAAACAAAGCATCTGACAAAGTGAAAGAACTACCATTAGCAGTAGTCAAAATGATCTTACCAACTCCCATAACAGGATAAGAGGAGTTGTTGGCGCATATCACAGTATTCCCTATAGGAGCAGGCTTGAGTGAAGAGAAGAAACTGTGCTAGGAGGTAATATGTTTGGTCACTCCACTCTCAAAGTACCAAACATCTAAGTCTACTGCACACATGCACTGCTCATGAGAAGAAGGGTCAAAACTGCAAATAGTAGCAAACGCCCATTCTTCTTCCTGCACAAGATTAGAAGACGTTGTTTTTGGTGTAGAAGCTTTTTTGTTGGGTATAATTCTGAAATTAAAGGCTATCGTCTGTATCATCCATAGATTAAACGCATTCTGGTTACCTGTGATGTTGTTTTTGTGGAAGATGTTATTCAGCCATTGCTTTCATGTACTAAGGAGACATCTGTTAGCTCCACAGACATGTATACTTTGTTGCCACTTTTTACAGGTGGATAGTCTAGTGCTAGTCCTAATGAGGCAACTTCTGAGCCTTTGCAGGTTTCATATGATGATGCATATCATCCCATTTCTGATCCAGATTTACTTTATGCACTTGTTAATGAGAGAGCTGATATTGAGGAGGCAAAAACTATGCCAAAATGGCTGGTGTAGACTTTGCATGACAACAAATTAGATGGACCTCTATCATATCCTACTCGATCAGGTTCTCGTAGTGCCTCTTTTGCATCAAATTGCTATGCTATGGCTGCATCTAGTCTCTATGATGAGAATGAGCCTCTTTCATTTGATGAAACACAAAATTCAAAAAAATGGATGGCTATTATGCAATCTGAATATGATGCTGTAATGAAGAATGGTACTTGGTCGTTATGTGACTTGCCTCTTGGCAAGAAGGACATTGGCACTAAGTGGGTTTACAAATTGAAGCGTAAGCTTGATGGGACAGTTGACAGGTATAAGGCTAGGCTTGTTGCAAAGGGTTATGCGTTGGAAAGAGGCATTGATTTTGATGGAACCTTTGCACCTACATGTTGAATGACTAATGTTCATAGCATCTGTGCACTTGCAGCCCATCATGGTTGGAATGTACATCAGTTGGACATTAAAACTGCATTTTTGAATAGTGACTTGCATGAAGAAGTGTATGTTTTTTCATCCTCGTGGCTTTGTGCAGAAAGGGCATGAAAATTAGGTGTGCAGGTTAAAGAAGGCATTATATGGTTTAAAGGAAGAACCACGTGCTTGATATGAGAAGATACATGCCTATCTGATTGCACATGGTTTTGAGAATAGTCCAACTGAAAGCACCTTATATGGTAAGCGTGCTAATGATGTGCTTCTGATCATTGTTGTCTATGTTGACAACATGTTGCTCACTAGTCCTATTGAGAAGCATATTGCTGATTTTAAGGCTGATTTGCATGCTTCATTTGAGATGTCTGGTTTGGGGCATTTGCATCACTATTTGGGCATTCAGTTTATGCAAATTGATGGTGGAATGGCTTTGTTTCAAACGAAATATATTCACACATTATTGCAGCGTTTTGGCCTTGAAGACTGTAAGCCTATGCCACTCCTATGGAGATAGGTTTACGATTGAGTCTTCATGATGCTCGAAATGCATTTGATGTTGTCCTCTATCAATGGTTGTTGGATGCATGATTTACTTATGCATTACTCAGCTAGATATTCAGCTTGTTGTCTCACAGATGAGAAGGTTTATGCATTGCCCAGGTATCAAGCATTGGCATGCGGTTAATAACATCTTTCGCTACTTGAGTGCTACTCAACTACTTGGGTTGTTTTATTCTAAGGGGGGATCTCTACTGCCAGATTTGCATGCTTTTTCTGACTCGGACAGGGCTGGTTGCTATTACACACGTGTGTCCACTAGTGGATTTTACTTCATGCTTGGTAGCTCATGTATAACTTGGTTGAACAAGAGGCAACCTACTGTGGCCATTTCGAGTTGTGAGGTTGAGTATAGGGTAGCTTTCATAGCAATTGTTGAGTGTGTGTGGCTCAGATGCCTTATGATTGATTTGGGTGTTGGTCAGTCTTTTGCCACCACCATCTTCACTGACAATCAGAGTGCATTGGTAGTTACGAGGAACCCTGTGTTCCATGCTCGCACTAAGCACCTTGAGGTACATTATCATTATGTCCTCTGTTGGGGAGATCAACTTAGCATATGTGCCCATGCAAGAGAACATTGCATACCTTTTCATGAAGGCTCTACCTAGGGAGAAGTTTGAAGCTTTCCGCAAAGCTTTGGGCTTACTTCCTTTTGTGGAGTGATTTCCACATAGCTTGGCACTTCCTTATACATGAGCGCCAGCTACTTGTTCACTGCATCACTGCCAAGAGGGATTTGTTGATATATTTAGGTAGTGATGTGTGTGAACACTCTAGGACTGTCGGGGCACTTTTTTCCCTCTTTAGGAGGTTTTTTGCCCCGGCTTGTATATATGCCTATTGCCCTAACGGGCTTCTTATCTTTGTATATTCTCTAGTAATACATTCAATATCGTGTGTTGTGCTCCAAGCTTCTTCTTCCTTATGCTGTTCGTGTGCTTCTGCAGATGTAAGCTAATGCTACCATTGCATCTAGAATGTGCCAAAACCCCAAGATCGACTATCTATTTGTTGAATTCTGACATTGAAAGGTCTTGTTTCAAGTCGATGATATCATGATGACATCATCAAGTCGTAACAACCATATAGCACCGCCTGTGAACACCTATAAAAGGAAGGGTTGGCCACATTCATTCTCAGTCTTGTGGATGCCGGTCTTGGGAGCTCATGGAGTTGTGACCACCAAGTAAGTACTCTCCAAGTTCCAGTTCAAGTTCTAGTCTTGTCCTTGTTCTAGTCTTGTCTAGTGTTGTATCTTGGACATACTGTTGTGTCCTATTGTAATCTCATAGTACGAGATCTTGTCAAGTTAATTCTTGTATCTAGTTCATATCCCTAAAGGGAGTTCTTGTAATCCAGATATCTTGTTTCATACCTACAATCCTGGATTGTGGGATCTCGAGTATCATCTCTAGTCAAGTTATTCATACCTATGAGCCTCGGGTTCTGGGACATCTTGTATCAATCATATATTCTTGTATTATTGTCCCTATGTGGGTGATCTTGTGATCGAAAGCATATTTTTGAAATCTTGTCTAGTTGAGTCAGAGGGCACAATCTAGTGCTCCCCTGACAGTTTTAGGTCATTCTTGTACATTCCTTTTATGTAACAGAAGAAGAAGAAGAAGAAGAAAAATAAGAAGAAGAAGAAGAAGAAAACAAAGAAGAAGAAGAAGAAGAAGAAGAAGAAGAAGAAGAAGAAGAAAAAGAAGAAGAAGAAGAAGAAGATCATTCTTCCTTCCCTCAATCTGTGTGTGTGCTCCTCTTTGATTGTGAGAGTGTGTGTGTGTGTGAGCTCTCTTCCTTATCTCCTTCCTCGTGACACTTATTGTCTTTAGATTCCTTTCTTATTAAAGCTTTTGTTGATATATTTAGGTAGTGATGTGTATGAACACTCTAGGACCACCGGGGCACTTTTTTCCCTCTTTAGGAGGTTTTATTCCCCCGGCTTGTATATATGCCTATAGCCCTAATGGGCTACTTATCTTTGTACATTCTCTAATAATACATTCAGTATTGTGTGTTGTGCTCCAAACTTCTTCTTCTTCCTTGCGTTGTTGGCGTGCTTTCGCAGACGTCTAACTCTGACAATTGGTATTGGAGCATGTCACCGCTTCATCTAAGGCATCATCTACACCTCTCCGGTTGTAGTCTCAGATTCGCATGAAATTTCGTGAGTATACTCAAGGTGTTTCAGAGATCAAAACAACTTTGCTATGTGGTATTGAAATCGCGATCTAAGCTCGTTTTGGCCTCCGAACGCACTATCACAACACTTGTGTAGGCTATTTTGTCTTTTTGTGCCAAAGGTATATAACTATTTTGGTTCGCCTCTACTACAGGTTTCGCAGAACTCGTCTGGGCAGTTGTGTTTAACTTTTTGAGATATAGTCAATTGCCTGCATCAAGATATTTTAGTCACTGGCCATGGTTGAAAGCAGTGATGTATTTCGTATGTTGGCTGTTTAGGATAAGTTAGATGGTACCAACTACCCGTTGTGGGCTTATATGATGTGACATGTATTGGTTGCAAAAGGATTGTGGAACATTGTGCAGGGTGTTGAAAAATGTCCTATCACACCTGCAACTGTTACAACTACATGTACTGAAGCTGATGCAAAAGGTGTCGAAGATGATGATATTCTGCATTTTCATGTTCGTGTTGCGGTTTCTGTTGCACCTACTGTAGAGCAAATTCGTTGGGATGGAAGAGATGCCCAGGAACATGCATTGATAGCTTTGTCTATCAAACATGCCATTATTCCTCATATTCTCTCTTGCAGAACAACTAAGGATGCTTGGGATACACTTACCATATTGTACCAAGCTAGGAATGAGGCTTGTATTGCTTACCTCCAAAAACAATTGGAGAGTGAGCACATGAATGAAGGTAATTCTATGGATAATTTTCTAGCAAAGATAGAAGACTTGAAGGAATAATTTATTTCTACTGATAGGGTTATACCAGATAGCTCACTTGTGCAGACCATTCTAAATGGTCTTCCTGATTCATATCAGAGTTTTGCTTCTACTCTTCGATTGATGATGAAAGGAAATCCAAATCCCTTGTCATTTGAGGATTTAGTCTCTGTTCTATTGCAGGAAGATAAGTCTAGGAAGAATAGGTCCATTATGCGTGTTGCAGATCAAGCTTTCCTAGCTAGTCAGAAGGGCAAAGGAAAATGGAGCTCTTCAACTAGTAAGCAAAAATTTGCTAATTCTACACAATCGAAGAGGGAAGACAAAGATGAAAAGAAATTAGAAAAGCATAAATTATTTTGCAAGTATTGTAAAGAAAATGATCATATCATAAAGAACTGTCCAAAACTGTCTGCTAAAGAGGTAAAGAAGAAAGAGGCTTGAATGGTTGTTGCATAAGCCTCTACACCAAAAATAGAGTCTGCTAATCTTGTGCAGAAAGAAGAATGGGAGTTTACTATTGTTTGTAGTTTTGACCCATCTTCTCATGAACAGTGCATGTCTGCAGTAGACTCAGATGTTTGGTACTTTGAGAGTGGAGTGACCAAACATATTATCTCACAGCGTAGTTTCTTCTCTTCACTCGAGTTTACCCCTATAGGGAATACTATTACATGCACCAACGACTCCTCTTATCCTATTATGGGAGTTGGTAACTGATGGTAGTTCTTTCACTTTGTCAAATGCTTTGTTTGTGTCACGGATCAACAAAAATATGTTATCAGTTTCTGCATTAGTCAAGATTGGCTTGGTTGTGAAATTTGTTGATGACAAATGTACAGTTCATGATCTGTCAAATGGCGATGTGATTATTGCTTCTAGCATTTTATGTCATGGGCTGTATAAGATCATAGACTATGAAAGACTTGTAAATGATTTGGAATGTGCAGTACATGATTCTCAGGCTATGTCAGATGCAAAGCTTTGGCATGCACGCTTTGATCATCTGAATTTTGCTAGTTTGCTACACCTGTAGAAATCTGAAGCGGTGTCCTCTTTGCCCAAACTTGAAGCACCCGGAAAACATGCTTGTTAAGGTTGTATTTTGGGCAAAATGCAGTATTCTTCCTTTCAAAAAGATGGTTCAGTTCGGGCTACTCAAAAATTGCAGCTTGTACATAGTGATGTCTATGGTCCTATGCAAACACCTTCTTTTGGAAATTATCTTTACTTTGTGACTTTCATTGATGATTTTTCCAGGCATGCATGGCTATATCCATTGAAGGCAAAGTCTGAAGTATTCATGTACTTCAAGCAGTTTTTGGTTTTGGCTGAAAATTTGTCAGCATGTAAAATAGGCACCCTCCATTCTTATCGAGGTGGGGAATATATGTCTTTTGATTTTAATGCATTTCTAGCTGAACTTGGGATAAAACACCAGTGTATAGTGTCGTATACACCTCAACAAAATGGAGTTACTGAACAAAAGAACATGTCACTCATGGAGATGGCGAGGTGTATGGTCAAGAGTCAGGCTTTACCATATAGTTTTTGGCTTGAGGCTGTCATTTGTGCAGCATATGTACTTAACAGGTTTCCCATTAAAGCGTTGTAGTCTATCACTCCATATGAGGCTTGGCATGATCGCAAGCCATCTGTTGCTGATCTGCATGTTTTTGGTTATTTGGCATATGCATTAGTGCCTGAATAACATCGCAGAAAATTGGATGATAAAGCAATAAAATGTATTTTTGTTGGGTACAATTCTGAAAGTAAAGGCTATTGTCTGTAACATCCACAGACTAAATGCATTCTGGTTAGCCATGATGTTGTTTTTGTGGAAGATGCTATTCAACCATTGCTTTCATGTACTAAGGAGACATCTATGAGCTCCAAATACATGTATGATACTTTGCTGCCTCTTTTTATAGGTGGGCAGTCTAGTGTTGGTCCTAATGAGGCAACTTCTCAGCCTTTGCAGGTTTCATATGATGATGCAAATCATCCCATTTCTGATGCAGATTTACATGATGCACTTGTTGATCAGAGAGCTAACATTGAGGAGGCAAAAAGTATGCCAAAATGGTTGGTGCAGACTCTACATGACAACAAATTAAATGAACCTCTATCATATCGTACTCGATCAAGCTCTTATAGTGCCTCTTTTGCATCAGATTGCTATGTTATGGCTGCATCTAGTCTCTGTGATGAGAATGAGCCTGTTTCATTTGACAAAGCACAAAATTTAGAAAATTGGATGGCTGCTATGCAATCTGAATATGATGCTATAATGAAGAACGATACTTGGTCTTTATGTGACTTGCCTCCTGTCAAGAAGGCCATTGACACTAAGTGGGCTTACAAGCTGAAGTGTAAGCCCGATGGAACAGTTGACAGGTATAAGGCCTTTGCATCTACATGCTGTATGACTACTGTTCGGAGCATCTGTGCACCTGCAGCCCATCATGGTTGGAATGTACATCATTTTGATGAGACCTTTGCATCTACATGCTGTATGACTACTGTTCGGAGCATCTGTGCACTTGCAGCCCATCATGGTTGGAATGTACATCATTTGGACATTAAAATTGCATTTCTGAATGGTGACTTGCATGAAGAAGTGTATGTTTTTCAGTCCCATGGCTTTGTGCAAAAAGGGCATGAAAACCAGGTGTGTAGGTTAAAGAAGGCATTATATGGTTTAAAGCAAGCACCACGTGCTTGGTATGAGAAGATACATGCCTATCTGATTACACATGGTTTTGAGAACAGTCCAACTGAAAGCACCTTATATGTTAAGCGTGCTAATGATGTGTTTATGATCATTGTTGTCTATGTTGATGACATGCTACTCAATGGTCCTATTGAGAAGCATATTGCTGATTTTAAGGCTGATTTGCATGCCTCATTTGAGATGTCTGATTCGGGGCATTTGCATCACTATTTGGGCATTCATTTTATGCAAGTTGATGGTGGAATGACTTTGTGTCAAACGAAATATATTGACACATTATTGCAATGTTTTGGCCTTGAAGACTGTAAGACTATTGCCACTCCAATGGAGACATGTTTACGATCGAGTCTTCATGATGCTAGAGATGCACTTGATGTTGTCCTCTATCAAAAAGCTGTTGGATGCTTGATTTACTTATGCATTACTCGACTAGATATTCAGTTTGTTGTCTCACAGATGAGGAGGTTTATGCATTGCCCAGGAGTCAAGCAGTTAAGCGCATCTTTTGCTACTTGAGTGGTATCTGGCTACTTGGTTTGTTTTATCCCAAGGGGGGATCACTACCACCAGATTTGCATGCTTTTTTTGACTCTGATTGGGCTGGTTTCTATGACACTCGTGTGTCCACTAGTGGCTTTTGCTTCATGCTTGGTAGCTCACGTATATCTTGCTTAAGCAAGAAGCAACCTACTTTGGCCACTTCTAGTTGTGAGGCTGAGTATAGGGCAGCTTTCACAACGACTTTTGAGTGTGTGTGGCTCAGACGCTTTATGGCTGATTTGGGTGTTGGTCAATCTTCTTCCACCACCATCTTCATTAACAGTCAGAGTGCATTGGTAGTTGCAAGGAACCCTGTGTTCCATGCTCGCAGTAAGCACATTGAGGTACATTATCATTATGTCAAGGAGAGGTTCTCTATTGGGGAGATCAACTTGGCATATGTGCCATGCAAGAGAACATTGCAGACCTTCTCACGAAGGCTCTGCCTAGGGAGAAGTTTGAATCTTTCCGCAAAGCTTTGGGCTTACTTCCTTTTGCGGAGTGATTTCCACATAGCTTGGCACTTCTTTATACATGAGTGCCAGCTACTTGTTCACCGCATCACTGACAGGGGGGATTTGTTGATATATTTAGGTAGTGATGTGTGTGAACACTCTAGGCCCATCAGGGCACTTTTTCCCCTCTTTAAGAGGTTTTTTTCCCTCGGCTTGTATATATGCCTATAGCCCTAATGGGCTATTTATCTTTGTACATTCTCTAGTAATACATTCAATATCGTGTGTTGTGCTCCAAGCTTCTTCTTCTTCCTTGTGCTCTTCGCGTGCTTTCGCAGATGTTTAACTCCAACAGCTTTAAGTCGCTACTCATAGGATTTTACAAGAATCTATCTACAACTTAAGTTTAAGCATTCGTTAATGCTTTTTGGATTTTACTTTCAAGAAATCCCTTTAAGGATAGGCAAACTTACATTTTACCTTCCACATACTTAATTACTTTAACCATGGTTGTAGGCTACAAACTTGGGATTGCAAATCCTTTTGACTTTCATACTTTCCTTTGGATAAGTGTAAACTTGGGGGCATGCATTGGCTAACTTTGTGCTTTTGCAACCACTCTCAGGGACCCCATGTTTCATAACCATAACATGCCTTAAAGTTGTTTTCTAGGCAATTTCACTAATTTTTTAAACATCTATACCTTGGAAGATGTTTGCATTTGACTTGATCGCCTATTAATTTCTATTAGATGTAAAGTCTTTACTTGTAAGTTGGTACCTTTATGATACCTTCTTGATTTAAGAAAATCGAAGTTACTTTGACTCAATTCTGAAGCTTTGAGTTAATACTTGCGCTTCTATGTGTTACCATTAGTGTCCATGTGAAAGGCCAAATGGCCACCGGACGCTTCTTTGTATATGTTCTTTAATAAAACATATAGTGGTCTGGTCAGTCATAGATTGTAAGTTCGACCGCATTTGTAAGACCTAAGAAGTCTGTTTTCGTGCTCCCTGTGTACTGTGTTTTATGTGTATTCTGCAGCCTCTGCGCAGAGTACTGCCTGCGACCTCAGAAGCTCGGTTTTCTACTCCGGGCATATTTTCATGGAGCTCTAAAGAAGGAGAGCGCACTGTGGTGCATCGCCATCGAAATACTTCACTTGTATCAGAGAACTTCGAGGCAAAAGCTTTGTTCCTTTTGTGCGAGCGAAGCAAGCCCCCCCCCAGGCTTTCTCCAAGGCGTACGACTAAGGCGGCGACCAAGGCATAGACCTTGGCATACCTTGTCATCCGAGTCACCAAAGTCATCGTTGGCTGCGTGCGAGGGAGGACCTCAACGATCAAGGAATATAGAGGTTCCCGGTACTTCCCGGGAGATCATCCATCCCAGTACTGTTCCCCCCAGAGCTCGCTTAACCGTGGCAATCTCTTGCCACTAAGCTACACTCTTGGGGTGTCTGAAGAAGGGGAAAGTCTAAGGTTGACATTACCTTGAACAAGTTTTGGTCCCTCAAAGCCTCATTCTTTGCTTTCAAAGCCTATTTCTGAAGCATTCTTGGGGTATCTTTTGGAGCCATTTTTGAGTACTTTCGCACATAGTTCTTTTCACACAGGTCCAAGAACATCAAGAAGATTGTTCTTTGTACTTCTCAGATAATAAATATCAACCTTTGGGGCTGTATTTTCAGCCACACTCATAAAACTACAAGTTTCTCGAGAGGCTTTCAATTTTGGTGGGAGCAGCCGCTGCAAATTTATGCAGGGATTTTAAGCCTAAAACATCAGAGTTGACAGACACTTGCAGGTGTTATTGGCTAGTTTTGGGCTGTGTATTCAGCTTTTTAGTGTCATTTTACTGCATATATTGAGCACATACACACCATGTACGCTTCTGTGGATACCGCTTATGTACATCCATGTGGTCATTGATATAGCGGTTACATTCTTTGCATAAAGCCTTTTACGTTTGATAAAGAGGGTCAAGGTGAGGTTTTCTTAACTAGGAGACACCCAGATGTCGGGGTCTCTTCGATGATGTAGGTGGAAGACTTACCCAGCATCGCCATAGGAGATGTATGATAGTTGTTCATAGGTGCTCGATAAGCCTAGTTTGGGTAACTGATTATATGCAGTGGAGTCAGTGATTCACTATGCAGGTAGACATGTCAGTACTTGCAGTTTTGTGATACTTTGACACTGGTCATATGTTAATTTTGCAGAGGATACTCTGGCAAAAATTTTCCAGATTTTTGGTTTAGTCAACTATACAGTGGTCGATTTACTCCTTGATACACTTATTTGTTGGTGTTTGGACTCTTCTAGCTCCATTATCATTCTATTGAGTTCTCTACCATCATGGCATCAGAGGTCTCAAGCACATCCAGTGGATCAAGGTCTAGTGCTAGTGTTCCGAGGAGGAGCTATAAGTTACAGGGCAAAGACCATTTGGAGATCCGAAAATTTGATGGCACAAACTTTGCTCTATGGAAGAATCAGATTAAAGATGTGCTGATTCAAAGGAGGCAATGGAAGCCAGTAAATGGGATTTCAAAGAAGCCTGTTGACATGGATGAAGATGATTGGATGAGTTAGATGAAATGGCCAGGTCTACCATTCGCTTGCACCTGGCAGGTAATGTTTACTTTACAATATTAGACTGTAAAAGTGCAGAGGAGCTTTGGAAGAAGTTATGCAATACATATGAAAAAGAGACGGCATCAAATAAAGTGTATCTGATGAGAAAATAATATGACCTTCGTATGAAGGACATAGATAGTGTTGCTGCTCATCTAAATGAGTTTGATGCTATATTCTCCCAGTTACAGGCTCAGAAAATGGATATGGATAATGAAATGAAAGCAGTATTGTTGTTATGCACCCTTCCATCATCATGGGATACGTTTTGCAAAGCTATTAGCAACAGTGCACCTGGTGGTAAAGTCATCTATGATGACATATGTGGAGCACTCTTGAGTGAGGAGATTCGTAGAAAATCTATGGTTGGCACTCAGAGTGGAGATGCATATAATGTTCGTGATTCTTACCAAGGAAAGAATCAGCAACGTGGCAGGAGCAAGAACAAGGAAAAGAATGGTCAACAAAATAAGAGTAGAAGTAAATCAAGGAAGAGGGATATCAAATGCCATTATTGTCATAACAAAGGACACATGAAGAAAGACTGTTATGCATTAAAGAATGCTAAAGGTAAAGGACAGAATGTTGATGGGCATGTTAAACAATTACTTGCACCATCTACTTCGACTGTGAAGATTGAAGAAATTAATGCTCTTTCTGATGATGCTGATGTGTTGACACTTGATAGTACTGTGCCATCTGAGGCACTTATGGCTGATTCTCTTTCCCACACCTGGCTACTAGATTCTGGTGCTTCTTTCCATGTGACACCACATAGAGAATGGTTCTCTAATTATGCAGCAAAGTCTCTTGGTACCGTGAGACTTGGTGACTCTTACTAGTGTGATGTTGTGGGGATTGGAGATGTGGTTGTGCAGTTCATTGATGGTTCAAAATTTACTATGCATAATGTACGCCATGTACCTCAGTTATCACACAGTTTGATGTCAGTTGGTCAACTTGATGACCTTGGTTACAAGGTGGTCTTCTATGCTCAATCCTTTCGTATATCAAAGGGCAATATGGTTATTGCAAAAGGAAGCAAAGTTGGCTCACTTTATCCTTTATTTGTATCACAGAAAGAACACTTGTTAGCTGTTACTGAATAGCATATGTCTTGTATTTGGCATGGTCGTTTGGGCCATATATCTCGTAGTGGAATGGAAAATCTTTCTCGTTCTAGCTACTTACCTGTGTTATCTTTCTCTGATTTTTCATTTTGTGAGCATTGTCAATATGGAAAGGAAACCAGAAATGTGCATAGAACGCACATTGACTCTTCAATTCAGCCTTTAGATCTCGTTCATACAGATGTGTGTGGTCCTATGCCCACTAGGTCCTTAGGTGGTTCTCTTTACTTTGTCACTTTCATAGATGATGCTACTATAAAAGTCTGGGTATATCCTATCAAATCAAAGGATGATGTATTCCCTACTTTCAAAAAATGGCTTGCTTCAGTTGAGACTGAAAAAGGAACTAAGCTTAAGGCTTTACGTTTAGATAATGGGGGCGAGTATACCTCACATGAATTCAGCCTTTTCTATCAGTCTAGAGGGATTCGTAGAGAGTTTACAGCTCCTTATACCCCAGTACAGAATGGTGTAGCTGAGAGGATGAATAGAACTATTCAAGATAGAGTAGTCTCTATGTTGCATCATGCAAACCTCTGACAAGGTTTTTGGGCAGAAGAAGTGTTGATTGCAGTTCATGTGATTAACCTTTCACCTAGTACTGTCAAAGGTCTGAAAGTGGCACAAGAGTTATGGACAGGGAAACCACCATATTATGATCATCTTTGAGTTTTTGGGTGTGAAGCATATGTTCATATACCCAAGAATCTTAGACAAAAATTGAACCATAAGTCAAAGAAATGCATTTTTCTTGGATACGGTCGAGAAGGACAATTTGGATATCGCTTATGGGATCTTGAAACACGGTCAATGATCAGAAGTAGTGATGTCATTTTTAATGAGTCTAAGATGCATAAACAACCCATTAAGGAGGTTGAAGTGAGAAGAGTGGTGTTTTAGGATACTAGTCCTCCAGTTAGCATGCATAAAAATGCTGCACATAGGGATGTTCAAGAGAATGTCCATTCAAATCAGTCTACACATGTTCCTGTTCAGCAACCATTGAGACGTTCTGCACGTGTCTCACATCCACCTGATAGATATGTTCCAGGTTTAGATTTTGTTATGCTAACAGATGCCGGTGAGCCTTCTTGCTACAAAAAGGCTATGCAGACAGAGGATCATGTCAAGTGGGAGTGTGCCATGAAGAGTGAGTTGGATTCTATTCACAAGAATGGTACTTGGGACTTAGTACCTTTGCCAAAGGGTAGGAAAGCTTTACCATGTAAATGGGTATATAAGCTGAGATTCACATAAGATAGTTCTTCTCCAAAATATAAAGCACGACTTGTTGCAAAGGGTTTTAAGCAACAAGATGGTGTTGATTTTGAGGAAATCTTCTCTCCAGTGGTCAAGATGAATACTTTGCGCATGTTGCTTGGATTCGTTGCAATGGAGGACTTAGAGCTAGCCCAAATGGATGTGAAAACAGCTTTCTTGCATGGAGATCTTACATATGAGATCTATATGGAACAACCAGAGGGTTATGTAGTTCTTGGCAAGGAAAATCTAGTTTGTAAGCTCAAGAAGATCTTGTATGGACTTAAACAGTCTCCTAGACAATGGTACCAAAAGTTTGATGCTTTTATGAAGTCCCAAGGCTATTCTCAAAGCAATGAGGATCATTGTCTCTACACAAAGAGATGCTCTGATGGCAGCTTGATATGTTTGATACTTTATGTCAATGATATGTTGATTGCTGGGAACTCCTCTTATGATTTGTCAATTCTCAAAAAGAAGTTGAGTAAGACATTTGATATGAAGGATTTGGGGGATGCAAAACATATTCTTGGCATGTGCATTACTCGTGATAGGAGTAAAAGATGCATATACTTGTCTCAAAGTGAGTACATATCCAAAGTACTTCACCGGTTCAATATGCAGGGTGGAAAGGCATTGAGTAAACCTTTACCCACATATGTGAAATTGAGCATGGATGACTACCCCAAATCAGATGAGGAAAAGGAATTCATGACCAAAATTCCCTATCAGTCTGTTGTTGGTAGTCTCATGTACGCTATGGTAGCTACAAGAGCAAACATTGCATTTGCAGTGGGAGTTGTGAGCAGATATATGTCTAATCCTGGCAAGAAACATTGGGAAGCGGTCAAGATGATTTTGAGATATCTGAGTGCCACTAAGGACAAGTGTCTATGCTTAGGTAGAGGGAAAGCATCCATTATTGGCTACACAGATTCTGACTATGTTGGTTGTGTAGACAATCGTAAGTCTACATCAGGGTACATTTTTCATTTTGCTGGAGGTGCTTGTTGGAGTTAGACGTCTGCGGAAGCACGCGAACAGCACAAGGAAGAAGAAGAAGCTTGGAGCACAACACACAAGACTGAATATATTACTAGAGAATGTACAAAGATAAGTAGCCCATTAGGGCAATCGGCGTATATACAAGCCGGGGGAAAAAAACCTCCTAAAGAGGGAAAAAAGTGCCCCGGCAGTCCTAGAGTGTTCACACACATCACTACCTAAATATATCAACAAATCCCCCCTGGGAGTGATGCGGTGAACAAGGAGCTGGCACTCATGTATAAGGAAGTGCCAAGCTATGTGGAAATCACTCCACAAAAGGAAGTAAGCCCAAAGCTTTGCGGAAAGCTTCAAACTTCTCCCTAGGCAGAGCCTTCGTGAAAAGGTCTGCAATGTTCTCCTGCGTGGGCACATATGCCAAGCTGATCTCCCCAGCAGAGAACCTCTCCCTGACATAGTGATAATGCACCTCAATGTGCTTAGTGCGAGCATGGAACACAGGGTTCCTCGCAACTGCCAATGCGCTCTGACTGTCAGTGAAGATGGTGGTGGCAGAAGACTGGCCAACACCCAAATCAGCCATAAGGCGTCTGAGCCACACACACTCAACAGTCGCTGTGAAAGCTGCCCTATACTCAGCCTCACAACTGGAAGTGGCCACAGTAGGCTGCTTCTTGCTCAACCAAGATATACATGAGCTACCAAGCATGAAGCAAAAACCACTAGTGGACACACGAGTGTCATAGCAACCAGCCCAATCTGAGTCAGAAAAAGCATGCAAATCTGGCGGTAGTGATCCCCCCTTGGGATAAAACAACCCAAGTAGCCGAGTACCACTCAAGTAGCGAAAGATGCGCTTAACCGCTTTCCAATGCGTGACTCCTGGGCAATGCATAAACCTGCTCATCTGTGAGACAGCAAACTGAATATCTGGCCGAGTAATGCATAAGTAAATCAAGCATCCAACAGCCTGCTGATAGAGAACAGCATCAAATGCATCTCCAGCATCATGAAGACTCAATCGTAAACCTGTCTCCATAGGAGTGGCAATAGGCTTACAGTCTTCAAGGCCAAAACGCTGCAATAATGTGTCAATATATTTCGTTTGACACAAAGCCATTCCACCATCAACGTGCATAAACTGAATGCCCAAATAGTGATGCAAATGCCCCAAATCAGACATCTCAAATGAGGCATGCAAATCAGCCTTAAAATCAGCAATATGTGTCTCAATAGGACCAGTGAGCAGCATGTCATCAACATAGACAACAATGATCAGAAGCACATCATTAGCACGTTTAACATATAAGGTGCTTTCAGTTGGACTGTTCTCAAAACCATGTGCAATCAGATAGGCATGTATCTTCTCATACCAAGCACGTGGTGCTTGCTTTAAACCATATAACGCCTTCTTTAACCTGCACACCTGGTTTTCATGCCCTTTCTGCACAAAGCCACGGGGCTGAAAAACATACACTTCTTCATGCAAGTCACCATTCAGAAATGCTGTTTTAATGTCCAACTGATGTACATTCCAACCATGATGGGCTGCAAGTGCACAAATGCTCCGAACAGTAGTCATACGGCATGTAGGTGCAAAGGTCTCATCAAAATCAATGCCTCTTTCCTGTGCATAACCCTTTGCAACAAGCCTAGCCTTATACCTGTCAACTGTACCATCAGGTTTACGCTTCAGCTTGTATACCCACTTAGTGCCAATGGCCTTCTTGCCAGGAGGCAAGTCACATAAAGACCATGTACCATTCTTCATTATAGCATCATATTCAGATTGCATAGGAGCCATCCAATTGTCTGAATTTTGTGCTTCATCAAAAGAAACAGGCTCATTCTCATCACAGAGACTAGATGCAGCCATAGCATAGCAATCTGATGCAAAGGAGGCACTATGAGAGCCTGAACGAGTACGATATGACAAAGGAGCATCTAATTTGCTGTCACGCAAAGTCTGCACCAGCCATTTTGGCATAGTTTTTGCCTGCTCAATATCAGCTCTCTCATCAACAAGTGCATCATGTAAATCTGCATCAGAAATGGAATGATCTGCATCATCATATGAAACCTGCAAAGGCTGAGAAGTTGCCTCATTAGGACCAGCACTAGCCTGTCCACCTGTAAAAAGAGGCATCAAAGTATCATACATGTCTTTGGAGCTAACAGATGTCTCCTTAGTACATGAAAGCAATGGCTGAATAGCATCTTCCACAAAGACAACATCACGGCTAACCAAAATGCGTTTAGTCTGTGGATGATACAGACGATAGCCTTTACTTTCAGAACTGTACCCAACAAAAATACATTTTACTGCCTTATCATCCAATTTTCTGCGATGTTGTTCAGGCACTAATGCATATGCCAAACAACCAAAAACACGCAGATGAGCAACAGATGGCTTGCGGTCATGCCAAGCCTCATATGGAGTGATAGACTGCAATGCTTTAGTGGGACACCTGTTCAGTACATATGCTGCACACATGACAGCCTCAAGCCAGAAACTATGTGGTAAAGCCTGACTTTTGACCATGCACCTCGCCATCTCCATGAGTGACCTGTTCTTTCGTTCAGCAACTCCATTCTGTTGAGGTGTATACGGCACTGTACACTGGTGTTTTATCCCACGTTCAGCCAGAAATGCATTAAAATCTGAAGACATATATTCCCCCCCTCGATCAGAACGGAGGGTGCCCATTTTACATGCTGACAGATTTTCAGCCAAAACCAAAAACTGTTTGAAGCACATGAACACTTCGGACTTTGCTTTGAGTGGATATACCCATGCATGCCTGGAAAAATCATCAATGAAAGTCACGAAGTAAAGGTAATTTCCAAAAGAGGGTGTCTGCATAGGACCACAGACATCACTATGTACAAGCTGCAATTTCTGCGTAGCCCGAACTTAACCATCTTTTGGAAAGGAAGAACGCTGCATTTTGCCCAAAATACAGCCTTCACAAACATGTTTTCCAGGTGTCTCAAGGTTGGGCAAAGAGGACACCATTTCAGATTTCTGCAGGCGTAACAAACTAGCAAAATTCAGATGACCAAAGCGTGCATGCCAAAGCTTTGCATCTGACATAGCCTGAGAATCATGAACTGCACATGCCGAATCATTCACAGATCTTTCATAGTCTATGAGCTTATACAGCCCACGACATAAAATGCCAGAAGCAATAATCACATCGCCATTTGAGAGATCATGGACTGTACACCTGTCATCAACAAATTTCACAACCAAGCCAATCTTGGCTAATGCAGAAACTGATAACAGATTCTTTTTGATCCCTGGCACAAATAAAACATCTGACAAAGTGAAAGAACTACCATCAGCAGTAGTCAGAATGATCTTACCAACTCCCATAACAGGATAAGAGGAGTTATTGGCGCATGTGACAGTATTCCCTGTAGGGGCAGGCTCGAGTGAAGAGAAGAAACTGCGCTGCGAGGTAATATGTTTGGTCGCCCCACTGTCAAAATACCAAACATCTGAGTCTACTACAGACATGCACTGATCATGAGAAGATGGGTCAAAACTGCAGACAGTGGTAAACGCCCATTCTTCTTCCTGCACAAGATTTGCAGACTCTGTTTTTAGTGTAGAGGCCTCTGCAACAACCATTCCAGCCTCTTTCTTCTTTGCCTCTTTAGCAGCCAATTTTGGACAGTTCTTTATAATATGATCATTTCCTTTACAGTACTTGCAGAACAATTTCTGCTTTTCTGATTTCTTTTCATCTTTATCCTGGTTCTTCGATTGTGTAGCATTTGCAGATTTCTGCTTACTAGTAGAAGAGCTCCATTTTTCTTTGCCCTTCTGACTAGCCAGGAAAGCTTGATCTGCAACACGCATAATGGACCTGTTCTGCCTGGACTGATCTTCCTGCAACAGAACAGAGACTAATTCCTCAAATGACAAGGCATTCGGATTGCCTTTCATCATCAACCGAAGAGTAGAGGCAAAACTCTGATATGAATCAGGAAGACCATTCAGAATGGTCTGCACAAGTGAGCTATCTGGTATAACCTCATCAGCAGAAATCAATTGTTCCTTCAGGTCTTTGATCTTTGTAAGAAAATTGTCCATAGAATCACCTTCATTCATGTGCTCACTCTCCAACTGTTTTCGGAGGTAAGCAACACGAGCCTCATTCCTAGCCTGGTACAAAGTGGTAAGTGTATCCCAAGCATCCTTTGCTGTTCTGCAAGAGCGAATGTGAGGAATAATGGCACGTTTGACAGACAAAGCTATCAATGCATGTGCCTGGGCATCTCTGCCATCCCAACGAATCTGCTCTGCAGTAGGTGCAACTGAAACAGCAGCACGAACAGGAATCTGCGGAATATCATCTTCGACACCATCTTCATCAGCTCCAACACCTGTATTTGCAGTACCTGTCGTTACAGGTGTAACAGGACGTCTTTCAACACCCTGCACAATGTTCCACAGTCCTTTTGCAACCAGTACATGTCGCATCATATAAGCCCATAATGGGTAGTTGGTACCATCCAACTTATCCTCAACAGCCAACATACGGAATACATCACTGCTTTCAGCCATGGCCGGTGACTAAAATACCTTGATGCAGAAAATTGACTGTATCTAAAAAAGTTGAACGGAACTGCCCAAACGAGTTCTGCTAGACTTGTAGTAGACTTCGAGACGCTTAAACTGGCGAACAGAAACTGGTATATACCTTTGGCACAAAAGGACGAAATAGCCTGCACAAGCACTGCGATAGTACGTTCGGAGGCCGAAACGAGCTCAGATCGCGATTTCGGCACAACACAGCAAAGCTGTTTTGATCTCGGAAACACCCTGAGTATGCTCACCAAATTTCGTGCGAATCTGAGACTGCAAACGGAGGAGTGTCGACGGCGCCCTAGAAGAAGCGACGACCTGCTCTGATACCAATTGTTGGAGTTAGACGTCTGCGGAAGCACGCGAACAGCACAAGGAAGAAGAAGAAGCTTGGAGCACAACACACAAGACTGAATATATTACTAGAGAATGTACAAAGATAAGTAGCCCATTAGGGCAATCGGCGTATATACAAGCCGGGGGAAAAAAACCTCCTAAAGAGGGAAAAAAGTGCCCCGGCAGTCCTAGAGTGTTTACACACATCACTACCTAAATATATCAATAGTGCTATCTCTTGGAGATCTCGTCTTTAAGAATGTAAAGCTATTTCCACCACAGAAGTAGAGTATGTTGCAGCAAGTGAGGCATGTAAGGAAGCATTGTGGTTTTTTCGTCTTGCTTGTGATATGGGTTTACCTCAGCATGTACCTTGCTTGCTCAGTGATAGTCAGAGTGCCATTGTTGTGGCTAATAATCCAGTCTATCATGCAAAGACCAAGCAGATTGGGGTGAGGTATCACTTCATTAGAGATTGCTTAGCCATTGAGAGTATTATTCTTGAGAAGGTTCACACTCGAGATAATGCTGGAGATGCTTTGACTAAAGCTCTACCACAGGATAGCTTTCGACACTGTTGTCACTTGATGGAGGTTACTTGATTCTTGATCTTACGCAATCACTTGTATACTGTGTAACATGCCCATCAGGTGGGAGGTATAGTTTGTATACTTACACTCAGATATTCTTTATCATTCTTTATTTTTCTCCCATAGTTACTCTGGCCATATTGGCCTTTAGTGGGAGATTGTTACCGTTAGTGTCCATGTGAAAGGCCAAATGGCCACCGGACGCTTCTTTGTATATGTTCTTTAATAAAACATATAGTGGCATGGTCAGTCATAGACTGTAAGTTCGACCGCATTTGTAAGACCTAAGAAGTCTGTTTTCGTGCCCCCTATGTACTGTGTTTTCTGTGTATTTTGCAGCCTCTGCACGGAGTACTGCGTGCGGCCTCAGGAGCTCGGTTTTCTACTCCGAGCATATCGTCGTGGAGCTCTGAAGAAGGAGAGCGCATTGTGGTGCATCTCCATCAAAATACTTCACTATGTTATTCCTATAAAACAAGTAGAAATATTCAATGGTTTGAGCAAAGGATTCACTTTGGAGTTCTTTGCATCTCTTGAATGATCCTTGAAAGGGATCCTAAACTTTTGGACAACTATCTCAAATTGTATTGTTTGCCCTTTTCTTACTATTCAACCTTAGAAATGAAGTCTTGAAGGAGACAAATATCACCTACTGCGGTCCATGTCATTGAATTCTCATGTAATATTTATTTCCTTACAACATTGCTTGAGATAAGTTTGATTTAGAAGCTAGTGTTTTTTATTAATCCATCTTTGTTTCTTATCTAACTAAACCATATTCATGCAACCAACCTTGGAAGCATCTTTTGAACTATGTTTAAGGTACAAGTATCATGCTTCACCATTAAATGTACAATAGTATTTTAAGAACATGAATGCCTCTTCTTATCATTTAAGAATCTCTAAATTCTTTACTATAAATGATAATTTGCTAATACCTTGAGAGAAATTGAGGATTATGCCTTAGAAGTAACTTGTCCAAGAGATATACTTGTTCAATATTGTTCTTTAGCTATGGGAATCAAGACATTACTTTATTAAATAAAGAACTCGTACTTTGATTCTTACGAAACTCAATTATATCTTAAATTCATCTACGTCTAGTCAAAGACCTATGAATCTTTGTATAATTGTGAAGAAGATTGGATTTATTATTGCCATAGATCATTCAAGAAATGATGTTTTGGATCTTTCAATAGATGTAATTCTTTGAAATCAATCATCAATCCAACTCAAAGTAATACTTTAAATTATTATTTGTTTTCTTTAGCAAGGTAAAAGGGTATGCTTTCTCTCTCTCTTTTTTGGGGGGTGGATATATTTATCTTTCTCTATTTGTGATGCAAATTAGATAGATGTTTATTCATCAAACGTGTACATAGTAGTAAGAATGGAGAGACATAGAGCTTGAAAATGTGGATACATGTGCATGGATACCTCATGGGTAGATACAAATCTTTAACTATGGTGCGCTCCATTTGCCTTCTTCACTCTCAAGTAAACCAACCAGCCCTTGTGTGTTTTCCCTCTTTTTTACCATTTCTTTTTTTCTTTTTTAAAAATGAAGGTTTGGCAAGCATCTATTTCTTCGAGCTTTAACTTTGAAAGAACAATTGTACAGGTGAATGGGCATAGTATCCGCAGGACCCTCTGTATCCCACAAAGCAAGGTTTAGACAAGATTACAACTATTTCAACTAGTTTAGATTGGCCAAAATCATTACATGTCGAGTCCGAGGGATTGAACTCTAGATCTCCACCTCAAGAGACCAAAGACTCAATCACTAGAACAACGAGACATGAACATTTTTACCACAAATGTTATGAAAAGGTGACGATCCATGGGGAGGTGTCTAATATAACATTGATGGAAGCCGCCGACACCTGCTGAGCTGGCTATCGGCGTCGTTTAAGCTTGATGAAGTGGAAAAATGATGTCGGTGAACACAGCGGTCCCGCGGACGGACCACGGTTTTCTCACAGAATTTTTGTTGACGGGAAGAGATTTTATTATTATCATTATTTTTTCTTTTTTGGCATTTGCGTTGAGAGTTGTCGACGATCCATCAAGACACTCCAACTAAAAGCTTTCACTGAGAACCCTGCTCCTTTACTCCCCATAGACATGTACATCCCTGTGTAGTGTCATTCCTTATCGCATCGTATCCTTTCTCGTTCCCGCAGACTGCGATGGAGGCCAATGCAGGCCTCGTCGCTGGCTCCTACAAGCGAAATGAGCTCGTTGTCATCGCTCCCGAAGCTCACGCGGTGAGACATCATCTTCTTCTTCATTTCCCTGTTTTCAGTTGGACCCTATGCAGTCTATATGTGCGAGTGCGTCCGTATTACTTTCTCGACGAAGATGCTTCCATCCTCTGCTTGTTTGGACGTCATTCGGCGGAGATCTGTACAGACTTCACATGCATTGTTTGGGTGACCTCGAAAAGATCCGATAATCCACTCGTCTCGAAAGTGTTTTCGAAAATATAATGTGTCGTCACGGCTTTCCGTAGTTTACTAAATCGAAGTCCCGAGATTCTTCTGTTATTTTACGCATCTCAGAATCCGATGCTACAAGACGTTCTTCTGTGTTAAGAGCATTGGATTGAACTCGTCAGTAGAAATGATCCGCCAATTTTCCTTTCAAAAATAATTTCTTCCAGACAGACCTTCTGAGTAATCTTGGGAGCTGATTCATCTACATCAGGGAGAACCTGAAGAGTCTTCCACCATCTTTTTAATCATTGTCCTCTTAGAATTGATTTTCTTTTTTTCTTGACCCTCCGTGCTTGACGACCAATGTTGTTTTCATTCCATCCTTCTTTGCGTGTTTTTCGCAGCCAAGGCCCTTACAGAACTCGAGCAGTCAAATTTGTCAGATCTGCGGTGATGATGTTGGAGTGACAGTGAATGGAGATCTTTTTGTTGCTTGCAACGAGTGCGCCTTTCCTGTCTGTAGGCCTTGTTACGAGTACGAGCGAAAGGATGGCAATCAGGCTTGTCCTCAGTGCAAAACAAGATACAAACGGCATAAAGGTAGTTGTTATTCATGCAAGAGAGAGATCGATCTAGAAAATGTCATTATCTTTCTCGTGATTTAAATTACTTTTGCAACGGTTATGGAAATACCTTTTTGTTTGGCACCAGTGTCTACCCTTAAGCTGTCTGATGCTGCTTGATTCTGTAATGTTTGGTGACTTGATCTTATAAGTCAAGTTTTTTATCGAGTTAGAATGATGCTAATCTAGCGAACAGTTTAGTTCTTGTTTTAGCTCTTTTTGAACTTTATGATCATGTAGGCTCTATCTTTGTTTGTGTGTTATGAACAGGAAGCCCCCGTGTGGTTGGTGATGAAGAGGAAGAAGATGTGGATGACTTGGAAAATGAATTTAATTACATGGACAAAAGGACAAATGCTGTTTCGAAGGTTCACTACCCAATTGATCAGACGAATCATCTCCAGCAGCAATCAGTGGCAACAATGCCTCAAGTTCCACTTCTGACTAATACAAGACATGTATGAACCCTGAATACCTTGTCAAATGAGTTATTCTTTTGTTTGGAATAGCATTCAGAATATAAAGACATGTTTTGCAGGTTTCTGGTGATCTTGAAAGTGTCTCATCTGAGTATGGTGGTAAACGCAGGCCTTATGCAGATTCAAACATACCCAGTATGTCTTAGAAATTCATGTGTATATCTAATATCACAGAGATAAGACGGATCTGCAGCACGAATCCAAAAAAACAGATGCATACTCATGTTTTTAAGTTTCACATTTGAAGAATTGTCGATTGAGCACTCATAAGCATATTTAATTGTCTTATGTTTCGCTGATCTTTTGCTGTAGGTTCTGTGGAGTCAAGGAGCATGGACATGAGTAGAGAGTTCAGTCCTTACGAATTTGGAGATATAGCTTGGAAAGAGAGACTTGATAGTTGGAAATTGAAACAGGATAAGATGCAGATGACCATGACAGAGGGTGGACCACCAGGAGGTGTTGGAGCTGACGCAGATGACCATGGTCAAAATGGGGAGGCACACATGTAACTGATCTCCTAAAACTTTGTCATTTTGTTTCTGTGGATCTAACTTGCGGTGTTGCTTCTTCTCACTGCTCTTTATGTGAGTCTTTACAGGAATGTGGATGCAAGGGGGCCACTTTCAAGGGTGATGCCAATTCCCTCCTCTAAGATTACTCCTTACAGAATAATCATAGTGGTGCGGTTGATTATTCTCGCCTTTTTCTTGAGATACCGAATTCTTAATCCTGTGTATGATGCATATGGATTGTGGCTTACTTCTGTCATATGCGAGATCTGGTTTGCGATCTCCTGGATTTTGGATCAGTTTCCAAAATGGTTTCCTATAAACAGAGAAACATACTTGGACAGGCTATCACTCAGGTTGAAACTCCACTGATTTCTTTTTATTATTGTTGGATTGATACAGCCTACTGCTGCTAGGCAAAATGTGTTAACGTGATTTGATGCCAGTATATTTATGATTGTGAACTGCCTTATGACTCATACACTGTATTGTAGGTTTGAACCCGAGGGAAAGCCATCACAGCTTGCTGCAGTGGATGTGTATGTTAGTACTGTGGATCCTCTAAAGGAGCCTCCTCTAGTCACAGCTAATACTGTGCTATCCATTCTCTCAGTAGACTATCCAGTAGATAAAGTCTCATGCTATGTATCTGATGATGGTGCAGCCATGCTGACATTTGAAACTTTATCAGAAACTTCGGAATTCGCCCGAAAATGGGTTCCTTTCTGTAAAAAATTTAACATTGAGCCTCGGGCCCCGGAGATGTATTTTGCCCAAAAAATTGATTATTTGAAGGACAAAGTGCAGCCTACTTTTGTTAAAGAGCGAAGAGCTATGAAGGTTCCTTAGAAATATGCTTTCACCTCAAGTTGATTCATTTTTGGTACAATTATGACATTGGAGTTTGTTCTTTGATAATCAGAGAGAATATGAGGAGTTCAAAGTGAGGATAAATGCTTTAGTTGCCAAGGCGCACAAAGTACCGGAAGAAGGGTGGACAATGCAGGATGGAACTGCATGGCCTGGGAATAATACTCGAGATCATCCAGGAATGATACAAGTATGATTTTTTAGAGAAAGAGGGCAAGAAGTATTTGAAGTTTTGTCATATGATAGATGAGTTTGACATTTGTCTCACAATTTTCAGGTCTTTTTGGGTCATAGTGGCGGCCATGACATTGAAGGAAATGAACTTCCGCGATTAGTCTATGTCTCAAGGGAAAAACGCCCAGGTTTTAACCATCATAAGAAGGCAGGTGCAATGAATGCTCTGGTATGTCTTTGAACCTTCTGTAATTTTGTTCTCTGTTACATCCCGTGTTCTAACTCATTGTTTTTTTTGAGTGCTCAAGGTGAGGGTTTCAGGTGTACTTACCAATGCCCCATTTTTCTTGAATTTGGACTGTGATCATTACATCAATAACAGCAAAGCAATCAGGGAAGCCATGTGTATTATGATGGATCCAGAGGTTGGCAAGGGTGTGTGTTATGTGCAGTTTCCCCAGAGGTTTGATGGCATTGATTTGCATGATCGATATGCTAACCACAATGTTGTGTTTTTCGATGTAAGTATAGAAGCAAAGCTATAATAGCTTCCAGAAATAGGGGCAGAGTCAGCAATCTGATGATATTATATGCTTTATTTGCAGATCAACTTGAAGGGCTTAGATGGTGTACAGGGGCCAGTCTATGTGGGTACAGGGTGTTGCTTTAGAAGGCAGGCTCTGTATGGACATGATGCCCCTTTTGTAGACAAGCCTTCAAATGATGATTTTATCATGCGGTTTTTATGTGGTCCACGGAAGAAAGGGAATCCATCCAACTCAAAGTCATCCAGTAAACGAGCCCCAGCAAGAACTGAATCATCGGTTCCAATGTTTACACTGGAAGATGTTGAGGAGGGTATAGAAGGTGAGAATACTTAGAATCATTGTGCCCTCATGTTCATGTTCTTACTTTCTCCATGATTATATTCTCATTATAAACTCATATTTTAATCGCATGATCGAAAAATCAATGAGCTGTGATGGCAGGATTTGATGATGACAATAAGGCTTTATTATCCCAAAAAAATCATGAGAAACGGTTTGGCCAATCTCCTGTTTTTGTGGCCTCAACATTTTATGAAAATGGGGGAGTGCCACATTCCGTGTCTCCTTCATCTCTTCTTAAGGAAGCCATTCATGTGATCAGTTGTGGTTATGAGGACAAAACAGACTGGGGCAAGGAGGCAAGCTTTGTGGAAATTTGGTCTGATTAGAAGTAACTAGTGCCTTTATTCTAATCACTGACATGTTATGTGCAGATTGGCTGGATATATGGATCAGTGACAGAAGATATTCTTACTGGTTTTAAGATGCACTGCCGAGGCTGGAGATCTATCTATTGCATGCCCACACGCCCAGCCTTTAAAGGATCTGCTCCAATCAACCTTTCAGATCGTTTGCACCAAGTTCTTCGTTGGGCACTAGGGTCAGTTGAAATATTTCTCAGCAAGCATTGTCCCTTGTGGTATGGGTATGGAGGCAGGCTAAAATGGTTGCAGAGGTTGGCTTATGTCAATACTATTGTGTACCCAATCACATCTATACCCTTGCTGGCTTACTGTACTCTTCCTGCAGTTTGTCTTCTCACTGGGAAATTCATCATACCCTCGGTATGATCTTTCTTTCGTCGTTACTTGATGAAGCAATCACTTCATGTAGAGATATATTATGGACGTCTCCCATGTGTGCTAATACATGTGATTATGCTTACAAGCCATCTTCTTTGGTTCCCTGATTGCATTATAATTTTTGCAGATTAGCAACTTTGCCAGCCTCTGGTTTATCTCACTCTTTCTCTCCATCTTTATCACTGGAATACTGGAGATGAGGTGGAGTGGTGTCGGAATTGATGACTGGTGGAGAAATGAGCAATTCTGGGTCATTGGAGGTGTTTCTGCCCACCTATTTGCCATCTTTCAAGGTCTGCTCAAGGTGCTTGCAGGTATAGATACAAACTTCACTGTTACTGCCAAAGGTGGGGATGATGAGGACTTCGGTGAGCTCTATGTTTTCAAGTGGACCACTCTTTTGATCCCTCCAACGTCTCTGATTGTGATCAATTTAGTTGGTGTCGTTGCTGGAATCTCAGATGCTCTGAATAGTGGTTATCAGTCATGGGGTCCACTTTTTGGGAAACTATTCTTTGCTTTCTGGGTCATCGTCCATCTTTATCCTTTTTTGAAGGGTCTGATGGGCAGGCAAAATCGGACACCTACAATTGTCATCGTTTGGTCAATCCTTCTGGCTTCCATTTTCTCTCTCCTTTGGGTAAGGATAGACCCTTTCACCTCGGAGACTCCTACAAGCCAAGGGCAGTGTGGTGATAACTGCTAAAACAGAATGAGCTGAACTACATCCAGGTGCAATGAAATCATATTCTTTTAGAAGAATATACAAGTCTCTTCTTGTCTACTTGCAAGTTCTGGCTAGAACTAAGCTCATCGGGATCTGTGACTGGGTCCTTAGGTCCATCAGTGACATTGGGAATGGACTAAATGTTATTGAAAAAGCTTGGTCCATGATTTCACTAGAAAGATTGATTACAGGGGAATTCAGTATCGAAGTCATGCTAGCTGGGCCATGTTTCAACTATTCATTCTTCGGTATCAAGGCATACTCAGTAATATGTGAAGTTCTATATTGTACCCTTGGCATCTGGAAAGTGTACTGGGTTTGGGGAATGCTTCGCATCGGAAGGCCTTCCTGATTTGCATGCAGGTCAAGTTTACTGACAAGCCATATGTTTCTTGTATTGGTTTTTGTAACCTTGTATTGACATATTTTGTGAAGACTCGTTAATGTTGATATTTAATATTACTAATAATGCAGTGAATTTCTGCAGAGGGTTTCAAGTGAAGATGTGTATTTTAATCTGTTATAAAAAAGAAAATTTGAGAATGAGTGCATGTATGATAAAATTTGCACGTGTTGTGCTATCACTTCAAGCATTATGACACGATTTAAATGGGTTCTTAGGAATTGATGCTCTTGAGATTGAAACTCCACTTCTTGTGGGTGTCTCTAAATTTGCATCTCAAACATCTTTTGGGCATTCAATGTTTGATGATCATTTTTTCAATAACAGCCATGCATTCTAGGGAACAGGCAATTAAGTGAACAGTTATAAATGTGCATCTTGAAGTATTGTTTTATAAGTTTGGAGTCTATCAGTACAATGGTAATCTAAGGAGTCTTTCGAGATCTAGATCATTATTCTCTCTTGCTGATAGTTCTCTAGTTCTTATGCTAACATGATGTATTATTTGCAGACAATTGTGCCTCAAGAATTTTACTCTTTGTAACTGTTATCTATAGCTTATTACTCTGGGCAGGAGAAAACTCCTAAATCTGGGCAGTTCCTTGCCCCTCTGTGTGACATTTCGTTCCATTTTTGAGGATTATATAATGAGTCTGCAATAAAATTTAGGTTTATCGTGTTTCAGTTCCATTAATTTGCATTATGGGCATAATCCATTTCACACTTGGGGCTCGTACCATTAAACTCAATTCCCATGAGCATAGTGTGTTGTGCAAAGATGGATTATATGGTATTGATTCTTGTGATGATTGTGTTAATACATTATGATATTGTGTGTGTATGTGTTAACACACTTAGGAATGCTAGGGTATGTTTTCACTCTTTAGAAGGTCCTTTTCCATAACTTGCGTATATGCCTAAAACCATATGGGGCTACTTATCTTTGTACACTCAAGACTCAGTAAAATCAGTGAGCTATGATCCTAACATCCTTTTTCTTTTGTTGTTTGAGTGTGTTCTCATTTCTCAAACTACAAAAAATTGTTTTGAATAATTTATTCGTCAGGCTTTATTGGCTTTCTCAAATTCTTGTAAGATTTACTGAAGGTTATGAGAGGTACATGTCACTTCGCTGAGCTTGAAGAGGTTGATGTTATCAAGGTTTGTATCTAGGCTCAATTTGGCCTTTATTTAGGTTGTCTTAATGATTCCACATGCAGGTTCATCTTTTTTGCAATATTTTGTTCGACTTTTTTTGTTACAAACGTAGGTCTATGGTTTTGCTAAGCTTGAGGAGCCTGTTATCATCAACCTTTGTGTTTCCGATCATTTTGGTCTCCAATCACATTATCACAACACATTGACTTGTTCCTTTTTGTGCAATATTATGTTCACATTTTTGTTTTTTAGCACGCGTAGTTTAAACTTTCTCATGTCTTGTAGAGGTTCACAATATACTTTGTTCAATTTTTCTAATACATATTATTTTTTTGTGATTCTCGTTTCAAAAGTGTCAAGTGCAACATCGACATCAACTATAGTTAAACAACTTTAATTGGATGTTAGATATGTATAGACACATGCATTAGTTGCTTTTCCTACCAAGAATGTCAATATCCCTCATTTGTTCATGTAGTTCAACCAAGGAAGCTTTCGGTACACTTGCCACATTAGATTAGGCAAGAAATGAGTATTGCATTGCTTATCTTGGAGAGTAAACAGATGAATGGAGGTGATTATATGGAGTTTTGGAGAAAGATCAATGAACTGAAAGATTAATTGATTGCTCTAGATATGATGTTTCCATATACTTCACTTGTTCACTTTGTTTCTATGGATTGACCAATTCTTATTAGAGTTTTGCTTTCACTCTTCATTTATCGATGAAAGGATATCCCAATGTTCTATTATCAGAGGCATTACATTTTGTCTTGTTACAAGAGGATCAATCTAGATAGAACATGGCCAATATGCTTGTTGTAAGTGCAAACTTTTTTTGCTATTTGATGGGAAAGACAAAAGCTAGCTCTCTCTCTAGCAAGAAAAATCTATCAATGCTACACATCAAAGAAAGATGAAATTATTTGAGGATTCAATCAAGAAGACTTAGTTTTTTTAGTATTGCAAGGCCAATGATCATGTCATTAGGCAAGTGGAGAAAGAGGTTGGAATGTTATGAAAGGCATGTTTGCTCTGCACCATTTGGTTGTTCCCCTTGTTCATGTGGTGGCACTTATGTGTCCCTTGAGTAGCTTTGATGTGAAGAGTTTCCCTATACATGGGCATTGTTTACTAGTGTTGGCTAGAGCTTTTTCTCCCATGTAACCACATGTATGATGGTACTTAGTACTTAGGGATTTACATATAGCTCTCACTTCGTTCATTCTCATTATTATTGATCATTTGTTTGCAGAGAGCTCTTCCAACCATTGCGTGTCTCTGTGCTTCAATCTCCTTCTTCGCTTTTGTGTGTACTTTTATTTGTGCTTCACTCACTCATTCACACACCCAACAATCAAATTAGAGCAACTTTAACTTTTTCTCAACCTGTTGTTTTTTGCAACATTGTAGTGCATACTTTTTACAGTGTAAATCAGTTTCGGAACATAGAAACACAAATTCAGCACTTAGAGATCATTTCCACTAAGTGCATCGGAGTGTTACCTTCTTTTTGAAGCCATTCATGTAGTCGGATTCACCATTAGAGTTACAGTTTCTAAACTGCACTTCAACTTGCATTTCAATTTCATTGAAGTTTATATCTTACTACTTTTGAGGTCTTTTGTGCAATGGCAAGCAGCAACGACTTATTTGGCGTGCTTCAAGTTGAGGATAAGCTTGATGGGACAACTATCCAATGTGGTTGTACACGATGAAACATGTTCTTATTGCAAAACTATGAAACATAATGGCAAACATTGACAAGCGACCCGGCGGTTCTTCTACTATGTTGTCTATTGTCGTAGATTCAGGATCTTCTTCAAGTATAGTGACTATGCTTTCTCCACCTATGCAAGAGCAACTTAGATGGGATGGAAAGGATGCTCAAGCTCATGCATTGATTGGCCTTTTTGTGAAGCACTACGTTGTTCTACACATATGGTCATGTACTACTTCAAGACAAGCTTGGTATGCAGTGCCTAATGAAGCACATGTTGCTTACTTGAGAAAACAATTTGAAGATGGGATGGAAAGGATGCTCAAGCTCATGCTTTGATTGGCCAATCTGTGAAGTGTTATGTTGTTCCACACATTCGGTCATGTACTACAAGACAAGCTTAGTTTCTCCACCTATGCAAGAGCAACTTAGATGGGATGTAAAGGATACTCAAACTCATGCATTGATTGGCCTTTTTGTGAAGTGCTATGTTGTTCCACACATCCGATCATGTACTACTTCAAGACAACCTTGGGATACACTTGGCTCTTTGTATGCAATGCCTAATGAAGCACATGTTGCTTACTTGAGAAAGCAACTTAAAGATGTATGTATGGCTGAAATTGAGTTAGTGAATGTATATGTTATACACATCAAGGATTTGAAAGAGCAATTGGTAAACATTGATAAGATCATTCCCTATGCATCACTCATTTCTGCATTACTCAAAGTATTACTATAAAAACCTTTCAAAGCTTTGCTACTACCTTTCGTTTGGTTGCAAAAGGAAATCCAAGTATGTATACTTTTGATGAGGTTGTGTCTCTTCCTTTGCAAGAAGGGAAATCAAGAGTGAATAGAAATGGTTTGGTTGATAGATTGCAAGCACTTGTTATTACATAAAAGGATAAAAGTTTGGTTCAACTCTGGGTTCATCAAAACCAAAGCCTCTCTCTTCCTCTTCCAGTTCCTCCTCTCTTGATGATGATATGCAAAAGAATAACAGATGCAAGTATTTTTGAAAGGTTCATCATACTTCTGATGAATGTAGAAAGCTTGCCAAACATAATGAAAAGAGGAACGAATCTGATATGTCTATTGTTGAGAATACATCTAATGCAAAGAATGATGAAGCTAATGTTGCTCAAGATGTTTGGGCATGTGTTGTATCATGCCATTATTATTCATCATCACATTCTACACATATGATTGTGAATGAGGTTGATTCAGATTAGTTTTTCGATAAAGGTGCTTCAAAGCATATCACTTCATTCAAATGTTTTTTTGCATCTTTTAAAGATGCACCCAAGGGAGGACATGTATGTGCAAACAATGCTTTTTATCCTATTATCAGACTTGGAGAAATTCAACTTACAATTGCAAATGGAGTTATTGTTACTCTCAAGATTGCATTGTATTTACCCGATATCAAGAAAAAATTGATTTTGGTTCATACTATTTCTAGTGCTATACTTCATGTACACTTTGGTGATAACTGTTGGATGTGTGTATAAGTGTGAGAGACACACGAGAAGCCATACACAAGGAGCACAAATGTAGCAAGACACATAGAGAAGATGGATGGTGGGGATAGCTCACTTTATTGATGATGAACTGAAGTAAAGTAAGAGCTGAATAATATCCCTAAGTACAAAGTACCATCACATATGAGTGAATCGTGTATGGTAACATGGGGAAAAAAACTCTAGCCAACACTAGAGTAAAAAATGCCAATGTATAGGGAAAATGTTCACATCAAAGCTACTCGAGGAACACATAAGTGTAACAAAGCCCCCTAGACGGAATGATGTGGACACATGTAGGGAGTGGCAGATCAGCCCCTACTAGGCAATAAGCCTAAAGCTTTGCCAAAAGCTTCAAACTTTTTCCATGGAAGAGCTTTGGTTGCCACATTATCTTGTGTAGGCACATATACCAAATCAATATCTCTTGCATGAAGGCGCTCTCTCACATAGTGATAATGCACCTCAATATGTTTGTTCTATGCATGAAACACTGGGTTTTGTGCAATAACCAATGCACTTTGACTATTTGCGAGAATATGCGTGGAAGCAGCAATCTCCATGCAAAGATCCATCAATAGGCATCTCAACATATACACTCCACTGTATCTATGAAAATTGCCATGTACTCGACTTCACAAATCTATTTTGCCACTATAGGTTGCTTCTTACTCAACCAAGATATGCATGAGTCTCCAAGGAAAAATCAATTACCACCAGTGGACATGCAAGTATCATAACAACTAGCCGAATCACTATTTGTAAAAGCATGCAAGCATGGATGAATATCTTTTCCATAAGAGAGACCTAAACTCGAAGTGCCTTTTGTTGAGAGTTCCATGCTCCACCCTTTTGTCCAAACCTAGATTCATTCTCATGCAAGCACATATATCCCACATGCAAGGGAATTCTCCCAAACTCCATATAAGCAAGGCCTCCCTTCACTCCACACAAGCTCATTCCACTCTAGCTCATTGACAAGAGTGTGCTTCCTCTCCTCATGGAGTCTCCATGCTCATAGAGCATCTCATGTAAGTCATTTCCATTTCTACTTTAATTCATTCATCATGTTTTGTTATCTTTTGTCCCTTCCTCCTTAGCTTGTTTGATGTGTGCATGTGAGTAGAGTAGGAGTAGTCCTTTTTCATTTCAACATGGTATCAGAGCATAGGTTCATTGTTTTCCTTTGGAGTTATGAGTTTTTTTTTCTCCCCCTCATCATTAGCATGTATGTTATTCTTAGTCCCTCCCTCCCTCCCATATTTCTTCATTAAGAGTGTTTATCAGCACTCTTCCATTTCTTCTTATCATAATCATTTCATTTCTTTAATAAATCAGTGTAAGTGCTTTCTGGACTTGTATCAAAGCTCGTGCTTTGGATTGTATCAACGCTCTGAGCTTGTAAACAATTGTTCGAGTGCTTATCATATTTGCATTTGTTTTTCTTCATTCACTTCCTTTTTGGTATTGTTTCCCTCTCTCCCTTTTGATGCTCATGAATAAACATGAGAATATAGAGCACTGGGATCGCAAGCAGAATAGCTGGGTTGTACAGTAAGTCTACTAGAGCTCCAATAAGCGGCACATCCTTGCAATATCAGCAAAGGCATGTTCTGAAAGTACGAGGGAGAGACACACTGAAGAAAGAAATAGCAACATCCGTACAGTCGACATGGTGTTTTTCCAATATATTTTTGCACAACTTCAGACTAATCCTCAATGGCTTCTAATGCGTTTACAGATCGATCTGTGATACCTTGTGAAAATTAAAAGCCTTCAGTGATCGAGTTGGTCACACCTCATTCAAGCACAAGGCGTATCACCAACTAGTCTCGACGATCTACTCTGCAACTGTGTCAAAGAGAATTCCATCTACAACACCATCAGAAGCATTCCATATTCGATGCGAATTCAATGACTCTGTTACCTGCATCTGCTGCTACCTGCCTGCACATTTTTCTTGCATAGACCATTAGAAGCTATTATAGAACAAGGTGAGTATCACTTGAAATGAATGCAATGGTACATATGCAACATGCGGCGTGCATTGCTTCCATCCCGCCAGATGCATGTTCATGCAGATAAGAAAGAAAGATGTCAAGTTCCACGCTGAGAGTGGCCAACACATCATCTTTGTAATGGTTGAAGATCAATACCATGTGATTATAGGCCTTGCAGCGGAATCTGGGTGTGGCATGAGTACATTCCTGCACATGCTTACCTATGTGTTTAGCGGAGTCGCAACACCTGCGAGAAGGGCGAGAACCTAGACTCTCACATCATCATGCACTGCGTAAGTACATCTGCTATGATTGCAAGCAGGTATGAGTATTAACGCTGTGGTGGACTAAAGTCCCTGTAGACGGAGCATCGTTCGCTACAACAACCTCTAGATTAGAGGGAGAAAAGAAGCTCAAATGAGGATCGAGAGAGAACTGTCATCGCAAAACAACAAACAGAGTATCCGAGAAAGGAAGATGCAATAAGTCGCTCCATCCAATTGCATAGCGATTCTGAGGGGAGAAGAGATGATGCCTACAACACGAGTTCATGCATGAGACTCCAAAGAATCATTCAGCAAGCTGTCATTTGTGAGCAAGCTATCATTTGTGACAGGAGCTTCTTGAAGCATTTGGTGAGCTCTGTGCGCATGAGCAAGTTGTCATTTGTGACAGGAGCTTCTTGAAGCGTTCGGTGAGCTCTATGCGCAACGATCCAAAGGTGGATCCCATAATGGTTCGGTGCTTTATGATTCAATGAATTTACCAATACATTCTCCGCAGCGCTCAGTGCACATCGTAGGAGTTATTGCATATTTGCAAGAGGCCGGCGATTCTAATTAGTAGGGGACTTCTGGTGCAGCTTTAACCCAAACACAAATTAGAAATTGCAAAGGTTGAAGCACGTTCATAATGAATTGCGCTTACTTTTCTATCATTGTGAACTTCACGTGAGACCTTGGCTTACTATCTATTGTAGTAAAAATGAGTTGATGTTTTGTTAAGATTCTTAGCTTCACAGACCATATACATTGTATGCAGTCACATGGCCCCTTGTAAGGGATTAGACACCACCATGCAGAGACGACAAGGTAGGACCTTCCCAATGCCATGAGAAATTTTCTAGGGTCATGTATACTCTCTCACACATCAAATTATGTATCTCCAAGAGGCATGAAGAGCTACATGTACTCTCAAGAAAATGACACCCAAAACCCTCTACAAGGCCAAGAAGCTCGCGAAACAAAGGCTACACCAACAACAAAAGCACCAAGTGGAGGCTACAATAACAACATCAAAGGGAAACTCAAAATCAACAACAAGGAGTCCGCAAGAAGGAAGAAGGCACTACCAAAGATCCCATCGATGGATCCAAAAGAAATTAACAAAGAACACAAAGCAAAAGAAGGTGGCAAATGGTTCCATAAGCACTACCTACCCCATGATGTAAACCCTTGTACATGTCTAGGGATCCTATATGTCCCTAGAACCCATTAAAAACCAGTTGGATCCCAAATGTCCAAGTATATGTCTTTGGATCCCATATGTCCCAAGATCCTAGGATTCCATATGTCCCACACTTGGATGCCATATGTCCAAGTTATGTCTAAGGATCCCATATGTCCTTAGATCCTAAAAACCAATTGGACTAAGTGATCCCATATGTCACTAGTCCCCATGCTAAAAACAAAAGGGTCATCACATGGAGGGGGGGTGTTGAGAGTTCCATGCTCCACCCTTTTGTCCAAACCTAGATTCATTCTCATGCAAGCACATATATCCCACATGCAAGGGAATTCTCCCAAACTCCATATAAGCAAGACCTCCGTTCACTCCACACAAGCTCATTCCACTCTAGCTCATTGACAAGAGTGTGCTTCCTCTCCTCATGGAGTCTCCATGCTCATAGAGCATCTCATGTAAGTCATTTCCATTTCTACTTTAATTCATTCATCATGTTTTGTTATCTTTTGTTCCTTCCTCCTTAGCTTGTTTGATGTGTGCATATGAGTAGAGTAAGAGTAGTCATTTTTCATTTCAACACCTTTGAGATATCTAAACACACATTTCACCCCTTGCCAATGCTTAGTGCCACAATTATGCATGAATCGACTCAACTGAGAAACTACATACTGTATATCCAGCTTTGTGTTGCATGCATATATAAGACATCCCACAAATTGTTGATAAAGAGAAATGTCAAATGCATCATTGGAATCCTCAACTGAGAACCTAAATCATGTCTTAACTGGTGTAGAAAATAGCTTGCAATCCTCAAAGTCCAAATGTTGAAGTAGTTTTTCAATATACTTTGCTTGATGCATAACAATTCCCCCTTTAATGGATACAAATTGGATGCCAAGATAGTAGCTCAAAAGACCAAGATAAATGATATCAAAAGTATGATGCAAATAAACCATAAGAATGTCAAGTTTTGCATCACATGTAGTCAAGATTATTCATTAATATAAAGAACAAGCATTGTAAGATCAGACCCATATTTATGTACATAGAGTGTGCTTTCAATTGGACTACATGTGAAGCCAGGAGCAATCAAGTGCTTATGGATTTTGTCATACCATGCACGTGGAGCGTGCTTGAGACCATACAAGGCTGTATGCAAGTGACAAACCATATGCTCTTGCCATTTCATGGAAAATCTAGAAGGTTTCTTGACATAGACCTCTTCTTGCAAATCACCATTCAAGAAAGCCGTTTTTATGTCCAATTGATGTAGTTTCCAACTTGGTTGGAGAGCCAATGCAACCATGGTATGGATCATAGTCATGCATGAAGTAGGTGCAAAAGTTTCCTCATACTCAATTCCATATTGTTGCGCATATCCTTTGGCAACAAATCTAGCTTTGTAATGATCAATGCTACCATTTGACTTTCTCTTAATCTTGTAAACCCACTTTGTACGAATGCCATTTTTCCTTTTGGTGATTCACATAACTCCCAAGTACCATTCCTATGTATGGAATCTATTTTTGATTGCATAGCACTCATCCAATGTGGATCATTATATGCATCTTCAAAAGTAAGTGGATCTTCATTACATGCTATTGCAGTAAGAGAATAATCCAAAAAATTACTTGATGCATGGCGAGAGCTTGATCATGTTCTATCGAGTAAAGGTGCACTCAATTTGCTGTCGTACAAAGTTTGTTCCACTTTGGCATAGTTTGTGCACTCTTGATAGACATGTGTTCATTATGTAATACATAGTCAACATGTATATCATGTGTGGGCTAAATTTCATGCTCATTTTCAGCCATATTTTGATGCAAATGTTCAACCATAAGTGGATCAAATTTTCCAGTAGTTCTGATTTTTTTTTGTTGAAAAATTTCAGCCATGTTTGGCTAGAAATTCTCTACATTTTTAGCTCTATTTTGCTAGAAATTTTCAGCCCTTTGAGCCTCAATTGGCTAGTCTACATGGCCATAGTCAAGTGCACCATGTATCAAACATATCTTGTGAGCTAACTATTGGTTTTTTTTAAATCCAAGTAGAGGGAAAATTGAATTTTTAGCTAATGTCACATCTCGACTCATAATAATCGTGTTTGTCAATAGATGGTACAAACAATATCCCTTACTTTCAACACTATAACAAAAAAATATACATTTCTTAACTTTGTCATCAAGTTTGTGATGTTGTGATGGCACAAGAGCATATGCCAAACAACCAAACACACACATATGAATAACCATAGACTTATGTCCATTCCAAGCCTCATAAGGAGTGATGACTCTCAACGCTTTTGTAGGGCAGCAATTCAACACATAGTTTGCACACATGACCGCTTCAATCCAAAACTTTCAACACTATAACCAACAAATATAGATTTCTTTGCCTTGTCATCAAGTTTGTGATGTGATGGCACAAGAGCATATGCCACACAACCAAAAATGTGCATATGACTAAGCATAGGCTTATGTCCATTCCATGACTCATAAGGAGTGATGACTCTCAATGATTTTGTTGGGTAGTGATTCAACACATAGTTTGCAGACATGACCACTTCCAAACATCATTCCATTTCAAGGAGTATTTTATTTCTACGATCGGCAACACCATTTTGCCAAGGTGTATATGGCACCGTACATTGGTGTGAAATTCTTCTTTCACGAAGAAAATCATTAAACTCATGTGACATGTATTCACCACCACGATCTGTGCATAAAGTCAAAAGCTTCTTTGAAGAAAAATTTTCAGCCATAGCCAAAAATGTTTTGAAGCAAGAAAATATCTCATTCTATGCTTTCATAGGATACACCCATGTATGGCGAGTAGCATCATCAATGAAAGTAACAAAATATACATGCTTCCCAAAAGATGGAGTGTTGATGGGACCATGAAAGAAGTATGAGCAACCAAGGCATTTTAGGCATCCTTCTTGTATGTATCCAAACGATACAAACCATTACATAATGTACCAAATATCACCATAATATCACCATTACTAAAATCACGAACCATACACTTATCATCAACAAAGTGTACATGAAGTACATTTTTGGTGATCAATAGAACTGAAATTAAGTTCTTCTTGATGCTGAGTACATACAACACATTTTTCAAGAGAATCACACCCTGATTTGCAACTGTAAGTTCAATTTCCCCTACTCCTATGATAGGGTAAGAGGCATTGTTTGCACACACCACATGTCCTCCTTTGGGTGCATCTTTCAAAGATTCAAAAAAGCTTTTGCATGAAGTATGTGATTTGAAGCACCACTATCAAAGAACCAATCTGAATCAGCTTCACTCACAACCATACATTTAGAATGCAAGGATACATCATAATGATATGTAACAACACATGCCCAAAAATCTTGAGTGATGTTGGCTTCATCATTCTTTGCATTTGAAGAATTTTTAGCAATAGACATGTAGGATTCCTTCCTTTTTTCATTGTGCTTAGCAAGCCTTTCGACAATATTTGCATCTCTTCTTCTTTTACAAATCAGAATCATTAGAGGAATGAGTGGAAGAGGAAGGTTGAGGCTTTGGTTTTGATGAATCCAAGGCTGAATCATAGTTTCTTTCTAGGTTGCATTATTCATTATTTGACAATTCGATTATTTGTGAATAATTACAAAATTTTATGTTGAACCCTTATTATATGACTGAATTATTTGGTGCCATGTGAGCTTATTCAGACATGAAATTTGGAACTATTTCGATCGAAAATCTTTTGATTGATTTTTTTTTTGATCGAAAAGCCTTTCGATCAAAAAATATTTGTTTGAATAACGTTTTTATAGAAGAATGCCTTCAAAATTATACCTCATCAAAGTTAGTTTGTTTTTTGCAAACTTACATTGTTGTATGAAGAACAAGGTATAAGCTCTTGCTAAAAATATTTAGTCTTTTCGTATTAAAAAAATAAAGAAAAATATTTTTATTTTTTAAACATTGTAAGTTAAAAAATATTGTGACTGTTTGACTCAACATTGATTCTTACTTCACAATAGTATATGTATGTGTATGTATGATTATGAGTAAAAATGTATTGTGATTGTTTGAATCAATATTGATCCTTACTTCACAATAGTATGTGTATGTGTATGTGCGTGTATGGTTGTGAGTGAAATTCTATTGTAATTGTGTATGCGCATGTGTATGTGTGTATGATTGTGAATTAAAATCTATTGTATATGTTGGAAAAGCTTTTAACTTATTTTGGATAATTCAAGGGTTGAGAATATGTTAATAAGTGAACTAGAGCTTTTTAGGTCTCTAAATGGCTTTGTCTTGTAGAACTATTAACACCTTCTTAGATCCCTTGAATTGTAAAGTGATCCAACAAAGTTTCATCCAATAGTATGTGTATGTGCATAATGAGTGTACTAATTGTGAATGAAAATCTATTGTGATTGTCTGACTCAACATTGATTCTTAATTCACAATAGTATGTGTAAGTGTATGTGCATATGATCGAAAATTTAAAATCTATTGTGATTGTCTGAATCAACATTGATTCTTACTTCACAATAGTATGTGTAAGTGTATGTGCATATGATCGAGAATTTAAAATCCATTGTGATTGTCTGACTCAACATTGATTCTTACTTCACAATAGTATGTGTATGTGTATGTGTGTATGGTCAAGAGTTTAAAATCTATGGGGATTGTCTGACTCAACATTGATTCTTACTTCACAACAGTATGTGTAAGTATATATGTGTATATGATTGATAATTAAAATCTATTGTGATTGTATGACTCAACATTGATTCATACTTCACAATAGTATGTGTAAGTGTATTGTTTGAGTCAACATTGATTCTTACTTCACAATAATATGTGTAAGTGTATGTGTGTGTATGATTGAGAATTAAAATATATTGTAATTGTCTGACTCAACATTGATTCTTACTTCACAATAGTATGTGTAAGTATGATTGAGAATTAAAATCTCTTGTGACTGTCTGACTCAAAATTGATTCTTAGTTCACAATAGTATATGTAAGTGTATGTGTGTATGATCGAGAATTTAAAATCTATTGTGATTGTCTAACTCAACATTGATTCTTAGTTCACAATAGCATGTGTAAGGGTATGTGTGTATGATCAGGAATTTAAAATCTATTGTGATTGTCTGACTCAACATTGATTCTTACTTCACAGTAGTATGTGTAAGTGTATGTGTGTGTATGATTGAGAATTAAAATCTATTGTGATTATCTGACTCAACATTGATTCTTGCTTCACAATAGTATGTGTAAGCACATGTGAGCGTATGATTGAGAATTAAAATCTATTGTAATTGTCTGACTCAACATTGATTTTTACTTCACAATAGTATGTGTAAGTGTATGTGTGTGTATGATTGATAATTAAAATCTATTGTGATTGTCTGACTCAACATTGATTCTTACTTCACAATAGTATATGTAAGTGTATGTGCACATATGATTATGAGTTAAAATCTATCTATTTATATGAAAAGGTAGAAATATAAAAACAGATAGATAAATGAATACATAGATTAATAGATTTAAAAACTTTAAGAGAGATTGAGAGTGGTTTGTCTATATTTGAAGATATATAATTATTGGAATGTATATCTTATTTGATGTTGATTTATGTTGTCTTTTCGTAGATATAAAGTCTTCATAAAGCAAGCGTTATGGAAAAGGGAGAAGAATGGTCATATGTGATTATTCATGAAGAGGGTAAAATAGTCTCCACAATACAATGCAAATGTTGTGGACTTCATTATGTAGGCAATGAAGCTCGAGTAAAAGAGCATCTTTTTAGTACATGTAATAATATGGCAAGATGCTTTAATTCAGATAGTGATATATGGGTACATTTTGCAAGTTATGCAAACAATTGTAAATATCAAAGTATCACATCAAAATGATTTAAAAGCACGAGTAGTTCATAGCACTTTAGAAGTAGTAGTTTAGAGTAAGAACGAGTAGATGTATCAATGAAAACACACGATCCTCATGATATTTCTACTCAAGTATCACAAACTATTTTTGAGAGTAATCAAGATACATGTACTCCATTCTCTTTAACTACATCAAGAAAGAGTGGACTTGAAAATGAATGTAGTAAAAATGATGGATCTTATAATGTGTCTCCATGCTTTATTTGTACTAAATCACTAAAGACACTACCTATAGCTTTTGAAAAGCAAGATTGTCTTGAGCTTCATCTTAAATGGACTCAATCATTTTTAGCATGTGGGATTCCTTTCAATGTTATTTGTAATCCTATTTTCAAAGATGCTTTGATGTCAACTACACAAAAAGGGTTCACCATCCCATATTACAATAAAATATGAACAAAGTATGTAGTTAAAGTGATGAATAGTACTGAATCTATTTTAAAACGAATAGTGCTTGATTATGTACCCATGTATGGATGCACAATAACACTAGATGGATGGACAAGTTATCAGAATAAATTATTGATTAATGTCATGGTTATATGTCCAAAGGGAACTATGTTTTTGGAAGTAGTTGATAATTCTTTTAAAGAGAGAAGTTTATGTTTTCTTGTAAAGATATATGAACATGCTATATCTCATGTGGGTGGTCCAAAGAATGTGACTGTGATAGTGACTGATAATGCATTTAATTTTCAAAGTGTTGGAATTGCAATACAAAACAAGGAAGGCATTACTTAGGTTCCATGCATAGCTCATACACTAAAATTATTATTGAAATATATAGGTAGATTATCTTTCATGAAACAAAGTTTATTAGATGCAAATCATGTGGTCAAATTTATCCGACAACATCAATTTCATATTTGCTCTTTTGTTCAAAATCTCCTAATAAAACACTTCATATCTTTTATGCTAGTGATGTATCTTATTGAGTTGCGGCTTCAAAGTGTATGTCTCTAATACAGTCACAAAATATCTGGCCTAATCTTAAAAAAATTATCGGTTACACTAAACCTTTTGTGGAACTTTTATGAATTGTTGATACCGATAAGTTTGTGGTAGGGAAAGTTTATTGGATTATGTTAGAAGCTATTAAAAAAGTGAAAGACTTTAATCATTTTTTATTATGAGAAAAAACACAAATTGCATCGTTAGCAGAGAAAAGATGGATGCAAATGCATACTCACTTACATGGAACAACATGTTGGAGTTTGAGGTCTACGAAAGCATCCGAACATCACAATGAAGAAGAAGAAGCTTGGATCACAACACACAATATTGAATGTATTACCATTACAATGTAAAAAGATAAGTAACCCATTAGGGCTATAGGCATATATACAAGATGGGGGAAGAAACCTCCTAAAGAGGGAAAAAAGTACCCCGACAATCCTAGTGTGTTCACACACATAACTACCTTGCTTACATGAGCTACCAAGCACAAAGCAAAAGCCACTAGTGGACACACGAGTGTCATAGCAACCAGCCCAATCACTGTAAAAAAAAGCATGCAAATTTGGCTGTAGTGATCCCCCCTTGGGATAAAACAATCCAAGTAGCTGGGTACAACTCAAGATGTGCTTAACCACTTGCCAATGCTTGACACCTGGGCAATGCATAAACATGCTCATCTATGAGACAAAAAACTGAATATCTGGCTGAGTAATGCATAAGTAAATCAAGCATCCAATAGCCCGCTGATAGAGAATAACATCAAATGCATCTCCAACATCATGAAGACTCAATAATAAACCTGTCTCCATAGGAGTGGCAATAGGTTTTCAATCTTCAAGCCCAAAATGTTGCAATAATGTGTCAATATATTTCGTTTGACACAAAGCTATTCGGCCATCAACTTGCATAAACTGAATGCCCAAATAATGATGCAAATGCCCCAAATCAGACATCTCAAATGAGGGATGCAAATGAGCCTTAAAATCAGCAATATGCTTCTTATGAGGACCAGTGAGCAGAATGTCCTCAACATACACAACAATGATCAGAAGCACATCATTTGCACGCTTAACATATAAGGTGCTCTCAGTTGGACTATTCTCAAAACCATGTGCAATTAGATAGGCATGTATCTTTTCATACCAAGCACGTGGTGCTTGCTTTAAACCATATAATGCCTTCTTCTGTTGACGATATGATTGCTCCTACTTCATCTACATTTGTATCCGCATGAGTGCATCTCCATTTTGTATCCAGGAGGCACTCCATTTCCAATCTATTTCCATTTTATATTGTATTTCCTTTGTATTTGGGTACCTTGCCATGTGCTTCTACCAGTTGTATTCATTCTCCTTTCAGGGGAATTATCCCACATGAGATGTATTTCGGAGAGCCCCTCAAAAATCTATATAAGGAGGGCCTCTCCCCCATTTGCATTTGGTTAGAAGCTTGAGGAGCCTACTCCATGCTCTTGGCAAGCTCATTTCTAATCCACATGAGTTTACCCACTTCATGGTCTACTCATTTTGTGTCTCACACATTCTTTGCTTTGTGAGAGTACTTTACTTTTCATTTTGCTTCCGCATGCGTACTCTCTACATGGTATCAGAGCTTTAGGTGGAATTATAAGTGGCGCGTTTGGCGGTCATTTTGGTGGTGGTGGTGCTTCATTTTGGTGGCATGCTTTCTGCTCATTGAGAGAGGCCTTTTGCCATCAGTTTTTGGGATTCATTTTGCCCCTTTGCCCACCCTCCCACCCTTCGTTTCATCCATTTATCCACCCACAAATTTTTTTTCCACAATCCCTCCCTCATACTATTGCGATTATGCTTCATTGTGATTCACGGCCTTATGATAAGTTATGTATCTCCATTTTATATGGTGTTTCCCAATGCTCATTTAATTATTTTATATGGTCACGTTGTGATGGAATATGTCGAGTGATTTGCGGGTGATTACCACTTGATCTAGCACATGTAGCTGCGTCTCCATATTCCTTTTTCCATTGCGCGCATGTTACCATCATCTTTAGCATATCTCCACAAGTCCTAAGTACAACATATGTTAAGCATATTATCTGCACTCCGTAGCATCATGATAACCATCACGACAACATATGATAACCATCCCCATCCGACACTTTCAACTTGTTACACACCCTTTCTTTTGAGCTACGAGTAGATACTCAAACGCTGCAAAGTGGACGCTGCAGAGGCCTCGACATTGACCTTCAATCCCCTCAGACACAAGAGTTGGATGTTCCTCTGGAATCTTCGTTTGTATGCACTCCATCCCTGTACCTGTTGGAGTTAGACGTCTGCAGGAGCACGCGAACAACACAAGGAAGAAGAAGAAGCTTGGAGCACAAACACAGAATACTGAATGTATTACTAGAGAATGTACAAAGATAAGTAGCCCATTAGGGCAATAGGCGTATATACAAGCCGGGGGAAAAAAACCTCCTAAAGAGGGAAAAAAGTGCCCCGGCAGTCCTAGTGTGTTCGCACACATCACTACCTAAATATATCAACAAATCCCCCCTGGGAGTGATGCGGTGAACAAGGAGTTGGCACTCATGTATAAGGAAGTGCCAAGCTATGTGGAAATCACTCCACAAAAGGAAGTAAGCCCAAAGCTTTGCGGAAAGCTTCAAACTTCTCCCTAGGCAGAGCCTTCGTGAAAAGGTCTGCAATGTTCTCCTGCGTGGGCACATATGCCAAGCTGATCTCCCCAGCAAAGAACCTCTCCCTGACATAGTGATAATGCACCTGAATGTGCTTAGTGCGAGCATGGAACACAGGGTTCCTCGCAACTGCCAATGCGCTCTGACTGTCAGTGAAGATGGTGGTGGCAGAAGACTAGCCAACACCCAAATCAGCCATAAAACGTCTGAGCCACACACACTCTCCATTATGTTGAGGTGTATACGGCACTATACACTGGTGTTTTGTCCCACGTTCAGCCAGAAATGCATTAAAATCAGAAGACATATATTCCCCCCCGATTAGAACGGAGGGTGCCCATTTTACATGCTGACAGATTTTAAGCCAAAACCAAAAACTGTTTAAAGCACATGAACACTTCGGACTTTGCTTTGATGAAGACAAAACCCCTTCGAAGGTATATGCATTAGAGGCCGAGTTTCATAATTTGACCATTAGGCCACATGACACAATTACCAAGGTCATAGCCCAATTTGAGGATTACCAACGTAAATTAGCACTATGTGGTAGGAAGATCTCTAGTGAAGACATGGCCATTAGGCTTCTTAACAAGTTACCTAATTCATACGAGACATTTGTCACAACTTTGTATAATCGCGGCCAAGTCTTATCTTGGAAAGAGGTTCGTCGACTATTGCTCCTTCACGACTCGCGAGCCAAATCAACTTCCTCCCAAGAATCTACCATGAAGGCCAAAGGCCCATTCAATAAGGGAAAAACCACAAGTCATCATGCTAGCAATGGATCTAAGCAAGGATCGTAGAATTCATCAGAAAAGTTCACTTGTAATTTCTGTGGAAAATCAGGACACTTAGAAAAGTTTTGCTATAAAAAGAAACAATCATCGAAGGCTTCTACGTCTAGGCAAGCATCAAAAGGATCCCAACATAGATCCCATTGCTCGAGTGAGGAACTCTTCATCTCCACAGAAGACAATGCACTAGTTACTTCTAGCTCCCCGCATGAGTGGATCTTTGATAGCGGAGCTACCTCCCATATGTGCAAAGACAAGGACTCCTTTGAAGAACTTGAAGAGCACATAGGAGAAGTCTATCTTGGCAACAACAAAAGCTTACCCATCGAAGGAAAAGGAAAAGTTCAAATTACCAACAATCAGGGCGAATGCAAGTCTTTATCCAATGTTCTTTTTGTTCCAAATTTATGTATGAATCTACTTTCTATCAAGGCCATTACAGATCAGGATAAACAAGTATGGTTTGATAACACCTCAATTAAGGTAGTTGATCCCCATACAAAGAATGTCATTGCTCAAGGTATTGAAGAAAAGGGCCTCTACAAGCTATCTTGCTTTGTATCCAAAGAATCAACCTCAAGTTTGTGGCACCAAAGGTTTGGCCACACTTCTTACTTATCAAAAATCTATTCATCCCAACTTGTGAAGGGATTGCCAAAGATAGGGCAACTTACTGATGTCTGCCAAGCTTGCACCCAAGGCAAGCAACACAGGCCCCCAGTTCCCAAGGAAGCTTCAACACGAGCGAGGAACCCACTAGCCCTCATCCACATGGACTTATGTGGACCTATGAATACCCCATCCCTGAGTGGATCTCTCTACTTTTATCTTCTAGTAGATGACCAATCTCGCTATATTTGGGTGTACTTTTTGAAGTCAAAGGCAGACACATTCTCTAAGTTTCAAACTTGGATCAAGAAAGTTGAGAATGAAGCTTCGACTAAGGTTAAAACAATCAGATCAGATGGAGGTGGTGAGTTTATCAATCATGACTTTGATAACTTTCTCAACCAGAAATGGATCAAAAGACAAGTCACTCAGCCTCATACTCCATCTCAAAATGGAGTAGCTGAAAGAAAGATACATAGTGTGATGGAAATGGCAAGAACTATGCTTCATCACAAGGATCTACCCTACAAGTTCTGGGCAGAAGCTGTGCATACTACCGTTCACATTCTTAATCGAGGATTTACAAGTGCATTACACAACAAAACACCCTTCGAAGCATACTATGGAAGAAAACAAAATGTGAATTACTTTCGAGTCTTTGGTAATGAAGCTTCTGTCCATGTAGCAAAAGAAGATAGAAACAAGTTACAATCAAAGTCCAAAAAACACATATTCATAGGGTACAGTGACCAATCAAAGGCATACCGTCTATATGATATGGAAAACCACTCCATCACCATTTCGAAGGATGTGATTTTCAATGAAGCTTCCTCATACTCAAGAAAAGATTCAAGTACAAGTCTTAGTCCACCTATCTACACTTTAGAGGAGCACTCAGTATTTCCAAACTCCAACTCAGAAGCAAGTACTTCAAGTCATCCAAGAAGATCTCAAAGACTTATTGACAAGAGACAGCGAGAACAAAGTCATTATGTCAATTGCGCCTTAATGCATCACATTCAACAAATCCATGAACCATCTAATTACAAAGAAGCTCAAGGCCAACCTAAGTGGGAAGAAGATATGCAAGTAAAAAATGGATGCAATCGAGAAGAACAAAACTTGGACTCTTGTACCTAAGCCCACAAATCATCAAGTCATAGGAGTTAAGTGGCTTTATAAAGTTAAGTACAAGTCAGATGGCACATTAGACAAGTACAAAGCAAGGTTGGTAGCTAAGGGATACACGCAACAACATGGCATTGACTATGAAGAAAACTTTGCTCCTACTGCAAGATTCACAACCATAAGAATCATCTTAGCACTCAGTGCTCACTTTAAGTGGCCCATTTACCAGCTGGACGTCAAAAGTGCATTCCTCAATGGAGATCTTCAAGAAGAAGTATATGTTGAACAACTTGTAGGTTTCAAGATCAAAGGCAAAGAAGATCAAGTCTACAAGCTTCACAAGGCACTTTATGGACTTAAGCAAGCTCCCAAGGCATGGTATGAAAAGATTCACAAGTTCTTTGAAGACAAGGGATTTCATAGAAGCAATGCTGATGCTAATCTCTCTATATCTATCAAAAGGAGTCGTTAGTCGCCATCATCATTCTCTATGTAGATGACTTGATATTGACAGGCTCAAACAAAGAACGCATCCAGTTCATCATCACACAACTTCATCTTGAGTACTCTATTATAGATCTTTGCTTACTACACTACTTCTTGGGTATGGAAGTTTGGCAAACAAAAGAAGGTATATTCCTATCACAGAAGAAGTACCACTCTGATCTACTTTCCAGATATAACAGGGAACTGTGTCGCTCAGTTTCTACACCACTTGATCCAAACATCAAGCTTACACTGGATGACTCATCATCACTTGTGGATGTGCATACCTATCGGCAGCTTGTTGGCTCATTACTCTATCTTGCCAACACTAGACCATATATTTCTTATGCAGTTGGTATCCTCAGTCAGTTTACACATCAACCTTGTTAGACTCATTGGGATGCTGCTCAGAGACTACTTTTATACCTTGCCCTCACCCAACATCATGGTCTTTGGTATAGAGGGGGCATCAAATTCACTGGATATTCCGATTCAGATTGGGCTGGTGATCCTGATTCTCGACGGTCTACTTCTACGTATATATTCTTGCTTGGCTCAGGACCTATCTCTTGGGCAAGTAAGAAGCAGCCTACAATTGCACTATCATCTACCGAGGCCGAGTACCGAGCATCCAGCTTTGCAGCATGTGAGGCCATATTGCTCCGATGTTTATTATCTGACATTGGTGTTTTGCAGGATACTCCGACATGTCTTCGCATGGACAGCCAGTCAGCCTTGGCCATAGCCAAGAATCCAGTGTTCCATGCTCGAACGAAGCACATCGAGATCCAGTACCACTTCATCCACGCGAAGCTCATATCTCAGGAGATTACTATGGAGCAGTGTACCTCTTAGGAGAACTTGGTGGACATGTTCACGAAGGCTCTACCTCCGGTTCTGCTTCAGTGCTTGGTGGACCTCTGCAGCATTGAGCCGCTCCAAAATGGAGCTACAAAGGGGGTGTTGACGACATGATTGCTCCTACTTCATCTACATTTGTATCCGCATGAGTGCATCTCCATTTTGTATCCAGGAGGCACTCCATTTCCAGTCTATTTCCATTTTATATTGTATTTCCTTTGTATTTGGGTACCTTGCCATGTGCTTTTACCAGTTGTATTCATTCTCCTTTCAGGGGAATTATCCCACATGAGATGTATTTTGGAGAGCCCCTCACAAATCTATATAAGGAGGGCCTCTCCCCCATTTGTATTTGGTTAGAAGTTTGAGGAGCCTACTCCATGCTCTTGGCAAGCTCATTTCTAATCCACATGAGTTTACCCACTTCATGGTCTACTCATTTTGTGTCTCACACATTCTTTGCTTTGTGAGAGTACTTTACTTTTCATTTTGCTTCCGCATGCATACTCTCTACATCTTCAACCTGCATACCTGGTCTTCATGCCCTTTCTGCACAAAGCCACGGGGTTGAAAAACATACACTTCTTCACACAAGTCACCATTTAGAAATGCAATTTTAATGTCCAAGTGATGTACATTCCAACCATGATGAGCTTCAAGTGCACATATGCTACGAACAATAGTCATTCGGCAAGTAGGAGCAAAGGTCTCATCAAAGTCAATGCCTCTTTCCTGAGCATAACCCTTTGCAGCAAGCCTAGCCTTATACCTGTCAACTGTACCATTAGGTTTACGCTTCATCTTGTATACCCACTTAGTGCCAATGGCCTTCTTTCCAGGAGGAAAGCCACATAAAGACCATGTACTATTTTTCATGATAGCATCATACTCTAATTGCATAACATCCATCCAATTTTCAAAATTTTGTGCTTCATCAAATGAAACACACTCATTCTCATCACAGAGACTAGGGGCATTCATAACATAGCAATTTGATGCAAAAGAGGCACTATGAGAGCTTGACCAAGTACGATATGACAGAGTTGCATCTAATTTGCTATCACATAGAGTTTGCACCAACCATTTTGACATAGTTTTTGCCTCCTCAATATCATCTCTCTCATCAACAAGTGCATCATGTGAATCTACATCAGAAATGTAATGATCTACATCATCACATGAAACCTGTAAAGGAGAAGTCGCCTCATTAGGACTAGCACTAGACTATCCACCTGTAAAAAGAGGTAGTAAAGTATCATACATGTCTTTGGAGCTAACAAATGTCTCCTTAATATAGGAAAGTAATGGCCCAACAAAAATACATTTCACTCCTTTATCATCCAATTTTTGTGTTGTTTTTCAAGCACTAATGCATATATTAGACAGTAAAAAACATACAGATGAGGAACAGATGGCTTGCTACCATGCCAAGCCTCATATGGAGTGATAGATTGCAATGCTTTAGTGGGATATGTGTTAAGTACATATGCTGCACACATAATAGCCTCAAGACAGAAAGTATGTGGTAAAGCCTGACTCTTGACCATACACCTCGCCATCTCCATGAGTGACCTGTTCTTCCATTCAGTAACTCCATTAGATTGAGGTGTATATAACACTTTACACTGATGTTTTATCCCAGGTTCAGTGAGAAATGCATTAAAGTCAGAAGACATATATTCCCCCTTCGATCAGAATGGAGAGTGTCCATTTTACATGTTGATAGATTTATAAAAAATTGTTTGAAGCACATAAACACTTTGGACTTTGCTTTCAGTGGATATGCCCATGCATGCCTAGAAAAATCATCAATGAAAGTCACGAAGTAAAGAGAGTTTCCAAAAGAGGGTGTTTGCATAGGACCACAGACATCACTCTAGAGAAGCCGCAATTTCTGAGTAGCTCGAATCGAACCATCTTTTGGAAAGGAGGAATGCTGCATTTTGCCCAAAATACAGCCTTCACAGGCATGTTTATAGGGTGCCTCAAGTTTGGGAAAAGAGGACACCATTTCAAATTTCTGAAGGCATAACAAACTAGCAAAATTTAGATGACCAAAGCATGCATGCCAAAGCTTTGCATCTGACATAGCGTGAGAATCATGTACTGCACATGCTGAATCATTCACACATTTTTCAGAATCTATGAGCTTATACAACCCATGACATAAAATACCAGAAGCAATAATCACGTCGCCATTTGATAGATCATGAACTGTACATCTATCATCAACAAATTTCACAACCAAGCCAATCTTGGCTAATGCAAAAACTGATAATAGATTTTTCTTGATCTGTGTCACAAATAAAGCATCTGACAATGTAAAAGAACTACCATCAATAGTAGTCAGAATGATCTTACCAACTCCCATAATAGGATAAGAGGAATTTTTGGCACATGTGATAGTATTCCCTATAGGGGCAGGCTCAAGTGAAGTAAAGAAACTGCGCTGCAAGGTAATATGTTTGGTTGTCCTACTAACAAAGTACCAAACATCTAAGTCTACTGCAGACATACACTGCTCATGAGAAGATGGGTCAAAACTACAAACGATAGTTAATGCCCATTCTTCATTCTGCACAAGATTAGTAGACTCTGTTTTTGGTGTAGAGACCTCTGCAACAATCATTTTGACCTCTTTCTTCTTTGTCTCTTTAACAACTAGTTTTGGACAGCTCTTAATGACATGATCATCAAAGTATTTGCAAAACAATTTCTGCTTTTCTGTTTTCTTCTCGTCTCTTTCATCCTTCTTTGATTGTGTAGAATTAACAAATTTTTGCTTACTAATAGAAGAGATCCATCTACCTTTACCCTCCAACAAGGAAAGCTTGATCTACAATACACATAATGGACCTGCTCCACCTAGATTGATCTTCTCGCAATAGAACAAAGACTAACTCCTCAAATGTTAAGGCATTTCGATTGCCTTTCATCATCAAAAGAAGAGTAGAAGCAAAACTCTGATATGAATCAAGAAGACCATTTAGAATAGTCTGCACAAGTGAATTGGAAGGCAAGACTTCATCAGCAGAAATTAACTGCTCATTCAAAGCTTTGATCTTTTTTAGAAAAATATCCAAAGAATCACCTTCATTCATATGCTCACTCTCCAATTATTTTTGGAGGTAAGCAACACGAGCCTCATTCCTATCTTGATACAATGTTGTAAGTGTATCCCAAGCATCCTTAGCTATTTTGCAAGAGCGAATGTGAGGAATAATGGCACGTTTGATAGACACGGCTATCAATGCATGTGCCTGAACATCTCTGCCATACCAATGAATTTGCTCTGTAGTAAGTACAATACAAACCAAAACACGAACAGGAATGTGCAAAATATCACCATCTTCAACATCATCTGCATCAACTTTAGTACCTATATTTTCAGGTATAATAGGATGTTTTTCAACACCCTGCACAATATTGCATAATACTTTTACGACCAATACATGATGCATCATATAAGCCCATAATGGGTAATTCGTACCATCCAACTTATTCTCAACAACTAACATATGGAATGCATCACTGCTTTTAGCCATGGCCACTAACTAAAATACCCGGATGCAGAAAAATAATTGTATTTGGAAAATTTGAATAGAACTACCCTGATGAGGTCTACTAAACCTGTAGTAGATTTTGAGACACTTATTTTAGAAAATCAAAACATATTTATATCTTTGGCACAAAAAGACAAAATGGCCTACACAAGCACTGTGATAGTGCATTTAGAGGCCGAAACAAGCTCAGTTTGCGATTTCGGCACCACAAAGAAGATCTGTTTTGATATCCTAATCACCCTAACTATGCACACCAAATTCTGTGCGATTCTGAGACTATGACCAGATAGGTGTTTTCAACACCCTAGATGAAGCGGCGACCTGCTCTGATACCAATTGTTGGAGTTCGAGATCTACGGAAGCACGCAAACAACACAAGGAAGAAGAAGAAGAAGCTTGGAGCACAACACACTATACTGAATGTATTACCACTAGAATGTACAAAGATAAGTAACCCATTAGGGCTATATGCATATGTACAAGCTTGGAAAAACCTCCTAAAGAGGGAAAAAAGTGCCTCAGCGGTGTCCTAGTGTGTTCACACACATCACTACCTAAATATATCAACACAATGTTCGAAAGTAGCTTGTCTATTCAATGTTTTGTTGACTAAACAATTCTTTGGTAGTGAACCGATCCAAAGTTGATGATGCATCTGATAGTTTTCCATATCTATTCTCATATGCATTGAGAGTTATTTGTAAAATTTTCACTTGATTTTCTAAATCATCAATTTTCTTTTGTTGATCATCAATTGTTCTTCGTAATCCAAGAATGGTTGATCCTTCATTGTATAATTCTGCTCCCTATGATGATAAATTACGGATAAGGTTATGTTATTTAGGTAGCAGAATATAGAGCCGCTTTTGAGGAAGAGGGCCTTCATCTCCTTCATTACAAAATTCTGCACGATTTTGAGGATGGCCCAAACCTATACATGCATTCTTCATGCAATCATCCCAATCTACACATCGGTGAAGATTATCTTGCATGCAAACTTTTTGAATGAAATATGATTCTATTTGATTATTATTTGGTAATCATCTTTCAACTTGAACAAAGTGTCGAAGTAAAGTTCCTACTAATCCTTTATGTTGTAAGCCAGAAATCCTTAATGGTGTTGTTTCTTTCCCCTTCGTGTAACTTGAAAGAGAACATCACGAAAAAAATGATTTGTACATAGCTTTTTAACTTCTTTAATTGATAATGGTTCTCTTTCTAATCCCTCTGGTTCTAAATCTTCGTGGAATAAAAATGCTAATCCTAATTGTGCAAATTGAGCATTCTGTTCAGACAAAATCATTTGAGAATCAGAATGATCAAGGTCATTATTCACATTTGGCATTCTTGCCATCTTTTACTTTCAAATATGCATTAAAAAAAAAAACTTTACCTCAAATGAATCCGCATTATTTAATCCACATAATTAAAATGAATCGACATCATTAATCCACTTAATTCAAATGAGTCCACATAATTTATTACAATTAATTCAAATGAATCCATATCATTTAATCCACTTAATTCAAATGAATTGACATCATTTACTCAACTTAATCCAAATGAATCCACATCATTTACTCCACACAATTCAAATGAATCCTTATCATTTAATCCACTTCATTTAAATGAATCCACATCATTTAATACACATAATTCATATGAATCCATATAATTTAATACACTTAATTCAAATGAATCCACATTATTTACTCCACTTAATTCAAATGAATCCACATCATTTACTCCATTTGATTCAGATGAATCAACATCATTGACTCCACTTAATTCAAATGAATCCACATCATTTACTCCACATAATTCAAATGAATCCACATAATTTAATACAATTGATTCAAATGAATCCACATCATTTAATCAACTTAATTCAAATGAATCCACATCATTGACTCCACTTAATTCAAATGAATCCACATCATTTAATCCACATACTTCATATGAATCCATATCATTTAATCCACATAATTGAAATGATTCCACATCATTTAATCCACATAATTCAAATGAATCCATATCATTTAATCCACTTAATTCAAACGAATCCACATCATTTAATCCACTTAATTCAAATGAATCCACATCATTTAATCCACTTAATTCAAATGAATCTACATCATTTACTCTACATAATTCAAATGAATCTACATCATTCAATCCAGTTAATTTAAATGAATCCAGATATGGTGATAAATAGATTGATAGATATGTGTATATGATGATAAATAAATAAATAAATAAATAAATAAACAAAAAAACAAACAAATAAATAAATAGATGGAATGACGGATATATGAATAAAAATATAGATAGATAGATTGATTGATAGATACATAGATAAATACTAAGATAGATATATAGATAAATAGCCCTCATAATTACTTCATATCCAAATCTATCATAATCACTTGATAATAAATCCACATTATCACTCCATGTATCATAAAACACGTCAATTTAAAGAACATACTGGATGTTTGATTAATAAACATGTTTCTTTATAAACATAATTTTCAATGTGGTCTTATCTACTAATGGACATATTAAAATCATATAAAAAAAGATTAGAGAATACTCTAAGTAATTCATGTGTATCTAATCTTTTTGATACATCTCTATCACATGCTAGTTTTAAAGCATATTAAACTTATAAACCCATTTCTATCAATGGGGTAACTATCTAAATCTATGTATTTCAAAATTTACAGAAGGAGTTTTGAAATCATATAGGTTTCCTAAATTTTATTGAATGGTGGAGGGCTAGTGGATATGCACTCTCGTGCAATCCACCAATACTTTTGACTCCACTATTTTCTAGTTGATATTTCAAGATAAGATAGCTTTGGAAAACTTTTCCTTGTGGGAAAATGCATTGCTCTTCCAAAGTCACATAGTCTGATATAAGATTTCTTTGCCTTCAAAATAAGTGCATCATGTAAATCTGCATCAGAAATGGAATGATTTGCATCATCATATGAAACCTGCAAAGGCTAAGAAATTGCCTCATTAGGACCAGCACTAGACTGTCCACCTGTAAAAAGAGCCAACAAAGTATCATACATGTCTTTGGAGCTAACAGATGTCTCCTTAGTACATGAAAGCAATGGCTGAATATCATTTTCCACAAAAACAACATCACAAGTAACCAAAATCTGTTTAGTCTGTGGATGATACAGACGATAGCCTTTACTTTCAGAATTGTACCCAACAAAAATACATTTTACTGCTTTATTATCCATTTTTTTGTGATGTTGTTCAAGAACTAATGCATATGCCAGACAACAAAAAACATGCAGATGAGCAATAGATGGCTTGCAACCATGCCAAGCCTCATATGGAGTGATAGATTGCAGCGCTTTAGTGGGGCACATGTTAAGTACATATGTTGTACACATAACAGCCTCAAGCGAGAAACTATGTGGTAAAGCGTGACTCTAGACCATACACCTCACCATCTCCATGAGTGACCTGTTCTTTTGTTTAGCAACTCCATTCTATTGAGGTGTATATGGCACTGTACACTGATGTTTTATCCCACGTTCAGCCAGAAATGCATTAAAATCAGAAGACATATATTCCACCCCTCGATTAGAATGGAGGGTGCCCATTTTACATGTTGATAGATTCTCAACCAAAAACAAAAACTTTTTGAAGCACATAAACACTTTGGAATTTGCTTTCAATGGATATACCCATGCATGCCTAGAAAAATCATCAATGAAAGTCACGAAGTAAAGATAATTTCCAAAAGAGGGACTCTGCATAGGACCACAGACATCACTGTGAACAAGCTGCAATTTCTGTGTAACTCAAACTAAACCATATTTTGGAAATAAGGAACGCTGCATTTTTCCCAAGATACAACCTTCACATACATGTTTACCGGTTGCCTCAAGTTTGGGCAAAGAGGACACCCTTTCAGATTTATGCATGCATAGCAAACTAGTAAAATTCAGATGACCAAAGCGTGCATGCCAAAGCTTTGCATCTAACATAGCTTGAGAATCATGTACTGCACATGCAAAATCATTCACAAATTTTTCATAATCCATGAGCTTATATAGCCCATGAGATAAAATGCCAGAAGCAATAATCATGTCGCCATTTGACAGATCATGAACTCTACATCTATCATCAACAAATTTCACAACCAAGCCAATCTTGGCTAAAGCTGAAACTGATAATAGATTCTTCTTGATCCCTAGCACAAATAAAGCATCTGACAAAGCGAGAGAACTACCATAAACAATAGTCAAAATGATCTCACCAACCCCCATGATAGTGTTGGCATGAGGAGCTACGCCTCTCTGCAACAGGGAAAGAGAGAAGAGAGAGAGAGAAAGAACCGACGTCGCCATAGATACAAACAAACACGAACACAGACTTAGGGCACACATTTCAAGAACGTCAAAAATACAAGAAATAAGAAGACGTCGAAGGCCATGAATGGCGATGAAATACCAGAGAAAGCGTTTTGTTCATTAACCAAGTGCCATTTTATACAAAAAGGTGGCCTTAAAGGCTCTTCACACTCAACCTTCTCCCAACCCTCCAAATGAACCTTAGTACAAAAATTTGCCCTTAACACTCGCATGCACGGTGGACTTGAACTACCACATCCCTTGATAAGTGATACCCCCTCAACAAGATGAAAATTACATGGAAACCATTTAAAGGCTGGGAACCTTTATACAACATGTCATACAACCAAAGGGACACACCTAATCTTGACGAGTGTTTCAATCCGTGAGGCTCCACATCACTCATGCCCGAGGACACCGGTTCCATCACACCCACCAAGATCAAATACATCAAGTCAAGCCCTCACATCAAGGCCAAAACATATCCAAACAAAGTCTAAAGATAAGAACCCAACCCATATACAATCTCCATGTACATTTTCTAATGCCAAAGTGGTAGCACCATTCTTGGAATAGAATAGTCCAACTCCATGTACATAATCAATGTAGTGGCAACAGGTCAATCGAAGAAACCACATCTGATAATTGCGCAAAGGAGAAAAAGGTGCATCGATTAGGAATTGTAGTTGTTCGTCGCTGTTTGCCCTCACCAAAAGAAACTTGAGAGTAAAAGTATAGAGCGCACAAAAATTATCATTCAGTTCAATACAAAAGCCGGATAAACAAGGAGCATTGAAACTTATGGAAAGGACGGCTCCCCAAACACCAAACTGTCACACAACTGCAAGAACAAAAAAAATCCTCTTGTTGTAGATTCATTATCAGTGCCTGCCGAATCCCGCAATGGTAAGTTCACTTATAATGCATTTGTGCATCCCCTATGAGAGTGAATTGCTATACTGTTAAAAGACGTATGCTGATATGCCCATCACAAAGATGTCCTTTACCATAATTTATGGAGTTCAGCAATACATTCGCCAGGAATAGACAGACAAAGTAAGACACAGATGCGCACAGAATACTCAGAGAACTCAAGAATTTAGGCAAATAATGCTACAACAACGCGCAGACAATCACCCAGACGGACAGTCTGGTGATTCTACCACTCATCGTCACACTGAGCATCTCTTTCTATTTATATATAAAAGATTACAACTGTTATGTAACTACTTTTCGCGTGTGCGAACACAAGATTCAGTTTTACATTTTCCAATCTGGCGGCCGCTCTGGCATTAGAAAATGTACATGGAGATTGTATATGGGTTGGGTTCTTATCTTTAGACTTTGTTTGGATATGTTTTGTCCCACCGGGTGTGCCAGTGTTGGCATGAGGAGCTACGCCTCTTTGCAACAGGGAAAGAGAGAAGAGAGAGAGAGAAAGAACCGACGTCACCATAGCTACAAACAAACACGAACACAGATTTAGGGCACACATTTCAAGAACGTCAGAAATACAAGAAATAAGAAGACGTCGAAGGCCATGAATGGCGACGAAATACCAGAGAGAGCGTTTTGTTCATTAACCAAGTGCCATTTTATACAAAAAGGTGGCCTTAAAGGCTCTTCACACTCAACCTTCTCCCAACCCTCCAAATGAACCTTAGTACAAAAATGTGCCCTTAACAATAGGATAAGATGAGTTGTTGGCGCATGTGAGAGTATTCCCTATAGGTGTAGGCTCCAGTGAAGATAAGAAACCGTGTTGTGAGGTAATATGTTTGGTCGCCCCACTATCAAAGTACCAAACATCTGAGTCTATTGTAGACATGCACTACTCATGAGAAGATGGGTCAAAATTGCAAACAGTAGTAAACGCCCATTCTTCATCCGGCACAAGATTAGCAGACTTTGTTTTCGGTGTAGAGGCCTCTGCAACAACCATTCCGGCCTCTTTCTTCTTTGCCTCTTTAACAACCAGCTTTGGATAGTTCTTAATGACATGATCATTTGCTTTACAGTATTTGCAAAACAATTTCTGCTTTTTTGATTTCTTCTCATCTTTGTCTTCCTTCTTTGACTTTTTAGAATTAGTAGATTTTTGCTTACTAGTTGAAGAGCTCCATTTTCCTTTTCCCTTCTGACTAGCCAGGAAAGCTTGATCTGCAACACGCATAATAGAACTGTTCTACCTACACTGATCTTCCTGCAATAGAACAAAAACTAACTCTTTAAAAGTTAAGGCATTTGGATTGCCTTTCATCATCAACCGAAGAGTAGAAGCAAAACTTTGATATGAGTTAGGAAGACCATTCAGAACAGTCTGTACAAGTGAACTATCAGGAAGGATTTTATCAGCAAAAATCATTTGTTCCTTCAAATCCTTGATCTTTGTTAAAATAACTATGCATAGAATCACCTTCATTCATGTGCTCACTCTCCGACTGTTTTTGGAGGTAAGCAACATGAGCCTCATTACTATCCTGGTACAATGTGGTAAGTGTATCCCAAGCATCCTTAGCTGTTTTGCAAGAATGAATGTGAGGAATAATGGCACGTTTGACAAACAAAGCTATCAATGCATGTGCATAGGCATATCTACCATCCCAATGAATTTGCTTTGCAGTAGGTGCAGTAGAAACCGCAACACAAACACGAATCTGTATAATATCACCATCTTCGATAGCTTCTACATCAGCTTCAGTACCTGCAATTGTAACAGTTGCATGCATGATAGGATGCTTGTCAACACCCTACACAATGTTCCATAGTCCTTTTGCAACCAATACATGTCACATTATATAAGCCCATAACGGGTAGTTGGTACCATCCAACTTATCCCCAACAACCAACATATGGAATACATCACTGTTTTCAGCCATGGTTGGTGACTAAAATACCTTGATGCAAAAAATTGAGTGTATCTCAAAAAGTTGAATAGAACTACCGAGACGAATTCTGTTAAAATGTAGTAGACTTCGAGACACTTATATTGACGAACCAAAACTAGTATATACCTTTGGCACAAAAAAACAAAATAGCCTGCACAAGCACTGCAATAGTGCGTTTGGAGGCCAAAATGAGCTCAGATCACGATTTCGGCACCACAAAGCGAAGCAGATTTGATCTTTGAAACACCCTGAGTATGGTCACCAAAATTTGTGCGATTTTGAGACTGCAACTAGAAAGGTGTCAATGATGCCCTAGATGAAGCGGTGACCTACTCTGATACCAATTGTTGGATTTAGATGTCTACGGAAGCACATGAATAACACAAGGAAGAAGAATAAGCTTGGAACACAACACACAATACTAAATGTATTACCACTAGAATGTACAAAGATAAGTAGCCCATTAGGGCAATAGGTGTATATACAAGACGGGGGAAAAAAACCTACTAAAGAGGGAAAAAAGTGCCCCGACGGTCCTAGAGTTTTCACACACATCACTACTTAAATATATCAACACACACTTTGTTTTCATGCACTTTCTGCATAAAACTAGGAGGCCAAAATACATACACGTCCTCATGCAAGTCATCATTTGGAAATGTAGTTTTAATTTCAAACTGATGTCCATCTCAACTGTGATGAGCTTCAAGTGCACAGATGCTATGAACGGTGTTCATTTGGCAAGTGGGTGCAAAGGTCTCAACAAAATCAATGTGTCTCTCTTGAGCATAACCTTTTGCAACAAGCCTAGCTTTATACATGCCAAATGTTCCATCAGGTTTATGCTTTATCTTTTGTACCCATTTAGTGCGGATGGCCTTTTTTCTTGAAGGAAAATCCCATAAAGACCAAATACCATTCTTCATAATAGCATCATATTTTGATTGCATACCAACCATCCAATTTTTTGAATTTTGTGCTTCATCAAATGAAACAGGCTCACTCTCATCACAAAGACTAGAGGCATCCATCACATAGCAATTCGATGCAAAGGAAGCACTATGAGAACGTGAATGAGTACAATATGCAAATCGTGCATCTAATTTGCTATCTATCAAAGTCTACACCAGCCATTTAGGCATAATTTTTGCCTCCACTATATCAAGCTCTCATCAACAAGTGCATCATGTAAATCTACATCAGAAATGGAATGATCTACGTCATCATGTGAAACCTATAAAGGCTCATAAATTGACTCATTTGGACCAGTACTTGACTATCCACCTCTAAAAAGAGGTAGCAAAGTGTCATACACATCTTTATAGCCAGCAGATGTCTCCTTAGTACATGAAAGTAATGGTTAAATTGCATCTTCCACAAAAAAACATCAGAGCTAACCAAAATACATTTGGTTTGTGGATGATACAGACGATACCTTTGCTTTCAAAATTGTACCCAACAAAAATACATTTCACTGCTTTATCATCCAATTTCTTATGTTGTTGTTCAAGCACTAATGCATATCCCAGGAAACCAAAGACAAACACATAAGCAACAGATGTCTTGCGACCATGCCAAGACTTATATGGAGTGATAGATTGTAGTGCTTTGGTGGTACACCTGTTAAGTACATATGTTGCGAACATAATAGCCTCAATCCAGAAGCAATGTGGTAAAGCCTCACTTTTGACCATACATGCAAGAAACTATCATTACGAACACCATGTGCTAGAGAGATGACTCTCCTTCCAACCAAAGGCCTCTATATATAGCTCTCTCTAGGGGACTACCTTCTTGGGCAGGTGGATACTAAGCATCCATGTGTCAATCATGTAACTGCATGTACACTAAGTGTCCCAGGTAACTCAAGTTCCATAGAAAGTACCATCTTCATGATTGTAGACTAGATCCTTTTCTTCACTCTATTCAGACTTGGAACAACTTACTCTTTTCACAATTTTCCATTGGATAAATGGAGCCTAAGTGAATAATTCCCAATAGGAATTTTATTACCAATACTTGGGAAAACTTTAGAGTAGTTCCAATCCCAAGTTCTTGGACAAACATTGCCAAGGTTGATCAAATCTTGTTGATTGTGCGATAAAATAAAGACTTATTCTTTATCTTTAAGATCTCTTGAACTATCAAAAGCTTCTTTGCGTACCCATGGGATTTTAGAGATCTTACCCTAACTTAAGTCCAAGCATGTACTAATGCTTTTTAGAATCTAAAGCTAAGAATCTTTGATACACCTCCAGGTGATATCAACCAATGGACTTTAAGTACCACTTCTAGTGGTTTGGGACCTATGGGGAACTACTTGTTGTCTAACGAATTTGAAGAATTTCATTCGCACTACTTGGGAGAATGTTATTCTTCAAGGACTTGAGATTCATTCTAGGGAATCAAATAACCTGAGCAAATTATTCATCTTATAATCTTTTGCAATGCTGAAAGGATATTTGAAAGAAGTTCTTAGTTTTTTTCAAACAATATCCAAGAGATTTATTGATTCTGATGTTCATTTCCTGAGTATCAAACTAGAGGATAAATATCACCTTTAGGATATGGTTTCCCATTACACTATGAAAGTTTGTCTTGAACTTTCATTTATGTGATATTGATTCATGTTCTTGAGTTTGATACAAGATTTATTATTATTGGTCAATCTTTAGATGTTACCAGAGTATTTTAAACATATTTCATCAATCATAATTATGTTTAAAGTCCAAGCATCTTTTGATGATTGATCCAATAATAATGCTACTATGAACACATAATTTTGAACTTTATAGCTTGTTTAGGAAAAGTTCATGGATTGGAGATCCATACCTTGGAACTTTATTCCTAAATGAAAAGTTCAGAATTTGATTCAAGTCTTTAGGAACTTATTTGATTTCCTAAAGATTGCTTGCTTTGGTTTCCTCTTGAAGTTTCAATTAGCTTAAATGAAACCAAAAATTAACTCTCTAATCCTTCTAAAAGAGAGAGTTCTTTCAAGTTTCCCTGTTTGCTTAGCAAGTTGCATCATTACCAAAGATGCAATCATGAAACCTAACATCCATCTATTGAATACCAAAGTTCAATTGATGCTAAGGTTCAATCTTTGATTTCCATCACTCCTTGGGATGGAATCAAGTCAGAACTCACAAAAATTGCATAGTTCTTCTTGACACATTGCATCCTTACTAGGGATGCCACTTATGCAATATAACAACTAAATTTTGAGCTTTAAAAGTTCAATTAGTATAAGTTTCATTTAGCTTTATTTGATTTTGATCACGTCTTGGGATAAAATCAAATAAGAGCATTCATTAGAAAGTGCTTAAGTATCTAAGGAAACTTTTATCATCCTACTTGGATGCATGATTTCTTAAATCCAAGCTAACGACTACATCTAGTTTTGTCATTAGGATTATCTAAGTTTTTTCCTAAAGTTAGAGTCATCATGGAAATTTTTAAGTAGATCTATTTTCTTGCCATTCAAATGAGCAAGAAAATTGAAGAATTGACTTTCTAAGGGCCTACTTTTCCTAATCAGGATGCCTAATTTATGATGCCTAGGTATCACGTTTGGGAAAAACAAACTAGCTACTTGAGTTACATGCCAGCCAGGAGCCTTGCAACTACCAGGTTTGCTATTTTCCCTAGCTATCTAAGTCGAGTTAGAAAAAGGGGTTAACAGAAGTATAAGTATTCAACTACTTAACAAACAATCGAGCATATGCAAATGCCCGTTCTTGCATGCAAATGCATGTGAGTGCATGCACTGTTGATATATTTAGGTAGTGATGTGTGTGAACACTCTAGGACCGCCGGGGCACTTTTTTCCCTCTTTAGGAGGTTTTTTTCCCCCGGCTTGTATATACGCCTATTGCCCTAATGGGCTACTTATCTTTGTACATTCTCTAGTAATACATTCAGTATTGTGTGTTTATACTCCAAGCTTCTTCTCCTTCCTTGTGTTGTTCACGTGCTTCCGCAGACGTCTAACTCCAACAATTGGTATCAGAGCAGGTCGTCGCTTCATCTAGGGCGCCGTCAACACTCCTCCGTTTGCAGTCTCAGAATTGCACGAATTTTGGTGAGCATACTCAATGTGTTTTCGAGATCAAAACAGCTTTGCTGTGTGGTGCCGAAATCGCGATCTTAGCTCGTTTCGACCTCCGAACGCACTATCACAGTGCTTGTGCAGGCTATTTTGTCTTTTTGTGCCAAAGGTATATACCAATTTTTGTTCGCCAGTTTAAGCGTCTCGAAGTCTGCTACAGGTCTAGCAGAACTCGGATGGGTAGTTCTGTTCAACTTTTTGAGATACAATCAATTTTCTGCATCAAGGTATTTTAGTCACCGGCCATGGTTGAAAGCAGTGATGTATTCCGTATGTTGGCTGTTGAGGATAAGTTGGATGGTACCAACTACCCATTATAGGCTTATATGATGCGACATGTTCTGGTTGCAAAAGGATTGTGGAACATTGTGCAGGGTGTTGAAAGACGTCCTGTTACACCTGTAACGACAGGTACTGCAAATACAGGTGCTGGAGCTGATGAAGATGGTGTCGAAGATTATATTCCGTAGATTCCTGTCCGTGCTGCTGTTTCTGTTGCACCTACTGCAGAGCAGATTCGTTGGGATGGCAGAGATGCCCAGGCACATGCATTGATAGCTTTGTCTGTCAAACGTGCCATTATTCCTCATATTCGCTCTTGCAGAACAGCAAAGGATGCTTGGGATACACTTACCACTTTGTACCAGGCTAGGAATGAGGCTCGTGTTGCTTACCTCCGAAAAGAGTTGGAGAGTGAGCACATGAATGAAGGTGATTCTATGGACAGTTTCCTAACGAAGATCAAAGATTTGAAGGAACAATTGATTTCTGCTGATGAGGTTATACCAGATAGCTCACTTGTGCAGACCGTTCTGAATGGTCTTCCTGATTCATATCAGAGTTTTGCTTCTACTCTTCGGTTGATGATGAAAGGCAATCCGAATGCCTTATCATTTGAGGAGTTAGTCTCTGTTGTGTTGCAGGAAGATCAGTCCAGGCAAAACAGGTCCATTATGCGAGTTGCAGATCAAGCTTTCCTGGCTAGTCAGAAGGGCAAAGGAAAATGGAGCTCTTCAACTAGTAAGCAGAAATCTGCTAATTCTGCATATTCGAAGAAGGAAGATAAAGATGAGAAGAAATCAGAAAAGCAGAAATTGTTTTGTAAGTACTGTAAAGGGAATGATCATATCATAAAGAACTGTCCAAAACTGGCTACTAAAGAGGCAAAGAAGAAAGAGGTTGGAATGGTTGTTGCAGAGGCCTCTACACAAAAAACAGAGTCTGCAAATCTTGTGCAGGAAGAAGAATGGGCGTTTACTACTGTCTGCAATTTTGACCCATCTTCTCATGACCAGTGCATGTTTGCAGTAGACTCAGATGTTTGGTATTTTGACAGTGGGGCGACCAAACATATTACCTCGCAGCGTAGTTTCTTCTCTTCACTCGAGCCTGCCCTACAGGGAATACTGTTACATGCGCCAACAACTCCTCTTATCTTGTTATGGGAGTTGGTAAAATCATTTTGACTACTGCTGATGGTAGTTATTTGACTTTGTCAGATGCTTTATTTGTGCCAGGGATTAAAAAGAACCTGTTATCATTTTCTGCATTAGCCAAGATTGGCTTGGTTGTGAAATTTGTTGATGACAGGTGTACAGTTCATGATCTATCAAATGGCGATGTGATTATTGCTTCTGGCATTTTATGTCGTGGGCTGTATAAGCTCATAGACTATGAAAGATCTGTGAATGATTCGTTCATGATTCTCACGCTATGTCAGATGCAAAGCTTTGGCATGCACGCTTTGGTCATCTGAATTTTGCTAGTTTGCTACGCCTGCAGAAATCTGATATGGTGTCTTCTTTTCCCAAGCTTGAGGCACCTGGAAAACATGTATGTGAAGGCTGTATTTTGGGCAAAATGCAGCGTTCCTCCTTTCTAAAAGATGGTTCAGTTTGGGCTACGCAAAAATTGCAGCTTGTACATAGTGATGTCTGTGGTCCTATGCAGACACCCTCTTTTGGGAATTACCTTTACTTTGTGACTTTCATCGGTGATTTTTCCAGTCATGCATGGGTATATCCATTGAAGGCAAAGTCCGAAGTGTTCATGTGCTTCAAATAGTTTTTGGTTTTGGCTGAAAATTTGTCAGCATGTAAAATGGGCACCCTCCGTTCTGATCGAGGGGGGGAATATATGTCTTCTGATTTTAATGCATTTCTAGCTGAACGTGGGATAAAACACCAGTGTACAGTGTCGTATACACCTCAACAGAATGGAGTTTCTGAACGAAAGAACAGGTCACTCATGGAGATGGCGAGGTGCATGGTCAAGAGTCAGGCTTTACCACATAGTTTCTGGCTTGAAGCTGTCATGTGTGCAGCATATGTACTGAACATGTGTCCCACCAAAGCGCTGCAGTCTATCAGTCCATATGAGGCTTGGCATGACCGCAAGCCATCTGTTGCTCATCTGTGTGTTTTTGGTTGTTTTTCATATGCATTAGTGCCTGAACAACATCGCAGAAAATTGGATGATAAGGCAGTAAATGTATTTTTGTTGGGTACAGTTCTGAAAGTAAAGGCTATCATTTGTATCATCCACATACTAAACACATTCTGGTTAGCCGTGATGTTGTCTTTGTGGAAGATGCTATTCAGCCATTGCTTTCATGTACTAAGGAGACATCTGTTAGCTCCAAAGACATGTATGATACTTTGATGCCTCTTTTTACAGGTGGACAGTCTAGTACTGGTCCTAATGAGGCAACTTCTCAGCCTTTGCAGGTTTCATATGATGATGCAGATCATTCTATTTCTGATGTAGATTTACATGATGCACTTGTTGATGAGAGAGCTGATATTGAGCAGGCAAAAACTATGCCAAAATGGTTGGTGCAGACTTTGCGTGACAGCAAATTAGATGCACCTTTGTCATATTGTACTCGTTGGGGTTGTCATAATGCCTCCTTTGCATCAGATTGCTATGCTATGGCTGCGTCTAGTCTCTGTGATGAGAATGAGCCTGTTTCTTTTGATGAAGCACAGAATTCAGAAAATTGGATGGCTTATATGCAATCTGAATATGACGCTATAATGAAGAATGGTACATGGTCTTTATGTGACTTGCCTCCTGGCAAGAAGGCCATTGGCACTAAGTGGGTATACAAGCTGAAGCGTAAACCTGATGGTACAGTTGACATGTATAAGGCTAGGCTTGTTGCAAAGGGTTATGCGCAGGAAAGAGGCATTGATTTTGATGAGACCTTTGCACCTACATGCCGTATGACTACTGTTCAGAGCATTTGTGCACTTGCAGCCCATCATGGTTGGAATGTACATTAGTTGGACATTAAAACAACATTTCTGAATGGTGACTTGCATGAAGAAGTGTATGTTTTTCAGCCCCGTGGCTTTGTGCAGAAAGGGCATGAAAACCAGGTGTGCAGGTTAAAGAAGGCATTATATGGTTTAAAGCAAGCACCACGTGCTTAGTATGAGAAGATACATGCCTGTCTGGTTGCACATGGTTTTGAGAAGAGTCCAACTGAAAGCACCTTATATGTTAAGCGTGCTAATGATGTGCTTCTAATCATTGTTGTCTATGTTGACGACATGCTGCTCACTGGTCCTATTGAAAAGCATATTGCTGATTTCAAGGCTGATTTGCATGCCTCATTTGAGATGTCTGATTTGGGGCATTTGCATCACTATTTGGGCATTCAGTTTATGCAAGTTGATGGTGGAATGGCTTTGTGTCAAACGAAATATATTGACACATTATTGCAGCGTTTTGGCCTTGAAGACTGTAAGCCTATTTCCACTCCTATGGAGACAGGTTTACGATTGAGTCTTCATGATGCTGGAGATGCATTTGATGCTGTTCTCTATCAGCAGGCTGTTGGATGCTTGATTTACTTATGCATTACTCGGCCAGATATTCAGTTTGCTATCCCACAGATGAGCAGGTTTATGCATTGCCCAGGAGTCACGCATTGGAAGGCGGTTAAGCGCATCTTTCGCTACCTGAGTGGTACTCGGCTACTTGGGTTGTTTTATCCCAAGGGGGGATCACTACCGCCAGATTTGCATGCTTTTCCGACTCAGATTGGGCTGGTTGCTATGACACTCGTGTGTCCACCAGTGGTTTTTGCTTCATGCTTAGTAACAAACGCCTTATAGCTGATTTGGGTGTTGGCCAGTCTTCTGCCACCACCATCTTCACTGACAGTCAGAGCGCATTGGCAGTTGCGAGGAACCCTGTGTTCCATGCTCGCACTAAGCACATTGAGGTGCATTATCACTATGTCAGGGAGAGGTTCTCTGCTGGGGAGATCAGCTTGGCATATGTGCCCACACAGGAGAACATTGCAGACCTTTTCACGAAGGCTCTGCCTAGGGAGAAGTTTGAAGCTTTCCGCAAAGCTTTGGGCTTACGTCCTTTTGTGGAGTGATCTCCACATAGCTTGGCACTTCCTTATACATGAGTACCAGGTACTTGTTCACCGCATCACTCCGAGGGGGGATTTGTTGATATATTTAGGTAGTGATGTGTGTGAACACTCTAGGACCGCCGGGGCACTTTTTTCCCTCTTTAGGAGGTTTTTTTTCCCCCGGCTTGTATATACGCCTATTGCCCTAATGGGATACTTATCTTTGTACATTCTCTAGTAATACATTCAGTATTGTGTGTTTATACTCCAAGCTTCTTCTCCTTCCTTGTGCTGTTCGCGTGCTTCCGCAGACGTCTAACTCCAACATGCACAAATTGGCATTCTCCTTTCATGCACCAAACTTAAATCAAGCAATTTTTGAGCTTGAAAATGCATGTTCCCAATCATCCATGCACAACCATTCTACTTGCTAGCTTTTTTAAAAGATATAACCATTCATGTGCATAAACTTGAGCATTAACTATCATTTTCAAGCAAGAAGAAAACATGTTTTATGCATGAAAACATTCTTTGAAAAGGATAAATGCACCAATATTTTTTCGTAGATGCATGCATATGCTTGATAAGTGTTTCCATACTTCAATGCTCTCCTATTTTGCTTTCATTAAATTGTATACAATGCTTTCAAAATTGAAGATTTCGTCTCTACTTCAATGATAATAGCAATGCATTCTATATGAAAGCATAGAGCAAAGAAAATATTGAAATGAAAAAATCAACTTGTAAAGTACTTAGCTCTAGCTCAAGCTACGTCTTTCCCTTGATCCATTAGAAGAGCCACATAATCCTCTTTAAAGACCTTTGCTTCCTCATGTCCTGTTCTTTAAGAAATGAAGCTTTCCTTTATCATTCGAAGAGGAATGAATGCCAAAACATGATCCTCTTGACCTAGAGGTTGTTTTAGTTTGTCTTTGAATGCTGCTTGAGATGAAGCAAAGAGCTCAAAAGACAAAGCTCTTTAGACTCAAGTTCTAGTTCTCATGAGAGAGCATGGGTTCAAATCCCACTTCAGACACCATTCTAATATTAATCGGAACGTCGATAGCTCAAGTCTCTCAAGCGATGCCAATGTTGCAGGCTTTGATCTCCTCAATAAGATCAAGTGACATACTCCCTCACGAGTTCACAATTCTCATGAGAAAGCCATCAGTTTTCTTGGCAAGAGCAGCACAGATCTCTGTGTAAGAGAGGTTGCACATTTGATTCCCCACCGTCTTCAGCTCAGAATACCTTGAGAACAAGCAAAAAACCTCTTTCGACTTTCAGATATGAGGTGCACATGCAATACAAATTGATATGTAGTACTATATCCTCGCTACTCATGGCTAGCTCCTCTGCCTTGTACACTAGGGGTGTGATACCAATGCAAGAAACTATCATTACAAACACCATGTGCTAGAGAGATGACTCTCCTCCCAACCAAATGCCTCTATATATAGCTCTCTCCAAGGGATTACCTTCTTAGGTAGGTGGATACTAACCATCCATGTGTCAGCCATGTAATCGCATGCATGCCAAGTGTCCAAGTGAACTCAAGTTAATGCAAGTGGATGCTTCTAGAAGGCTCTAGATCTCTTTGGGCAAAATACTCTCCCCATATACCCCATGGGGATTGAACCCAAGACCTTCACATCCTTGAGACTTAACCACTAAGCTAAGTGGATCACTTGTTCACAAGAGCATAGAACCTCCTAGTAAGTCTAGACTCGAGATCTTTGTTCATATATATGGGTGACCAAACAGTGTCCGGTTTCAGATCTGTTTGAACCGACCGGACCCTTAGATCATAGACTTAGTTTATTACAATACAACTCACCATCTCCATTAGAGACATGTTCTTTCTTTTCGAAACTCCATTTTTTGAAATTAACTGAGTTTTAGTTAGTTCTTTTCGCTTTTCAAATCTTTTGGAATTGGCTCAGATACGATATTTGATTCCTTTTGCAAAAGACCAAGGTTAGCTGATTAGAACTAGATAACTAAATTAAAACATCCTAGATAGATGTTATGTACAAGATCCTTTTCAATCTTCAAAAAAAATATAAGTCTAAGTGGACTTATTTATTTGAGTTTGCTTCAAGTTATAGCATAAATGATTTCCTAGAGTCCAGTATAATCTAGAATAGAAAAGTTAGGAATTGCTCAACAAATTGACAATTCCCAAGAACTTTTAGCTAAAAACTAGCCTTTGAGAAAAGTTTCTTGGATTTTTAAGCTCGTTAGGACAAAGTGGTCCTCTAGTCGGATGAAAAAATCAAGTAACTGTTGGATCAAAGTAAACCATTGTACAAACATCTAAGTTTGATGTTTGCGACAACCACACTTCAAGTTCTCCAAAACAAATTCAAGTGAATCAACAGTTCTCAAATTCTTGCAAGGGATAAGAATCCCACCTTCATTACTAAGTCCATGCACCAATTATGCCTAGAAATGGAATAGTAATTAGAATCCACCTATTTCACATGTTTGTGCCTAGATCACACATCCAAAAATTGTGAATTGGCCAGGGATGTGTTTAGATCCACCCTTATTATTCATTCACTACTTTGTACTTTGACTAGTTCATCAAGGTGCAAGGCCAGACAGTGTTTTGAATCATTTGGGAAGGGACACCACCACAGAGATGAGACATGTTCTTCTAGTTTTAGAACATGACCATGTTCTTCCAATTTTAGAACATGACCATGTTCTTCCAGTTTTAGAACATGAGGCTCGGGGGATGCCTACAATATGTATATAGCTCTATTTTCTAGGACAAAAATCTTTTCCAAGGGGTGAAGAATGTAATAAAGTAAGTCTATGATCTAAGGGTCTGGCCGATTTAGACAGATCTAAAATCGGACACCGTTTGGTCACTTGTCTGTAGGACCAAAGATCTCAAGAATATACTCAAGCATAAGTTCATGTTCTCTCATATTCAAGTAATCCACTTAGCCTAGTGGTTAAGTCTCATGGTTGTGAAGGAGGAGGTCTTGGGTTTAACTCCCATGGGGAGAATGGGGAGCATGGGGAGAGAGTTTTGCCTGAAGAGCTCTAGAGCTTTCTAACTCAAGTTAAGGTGAGTTAACTTAAGTCCAGGGAGACTTAACTCAAGAGATGAGTACAACAACCACTAGTGGACTCTAGTGGAAGGCATGAAAGGAGTGGAGGAGATTGCACATGCACTTGTGGATTCTAGTTACATTTGTGGTCCTCATTGATTCAAGCAGCTATATATACATGCATAAGGTTGGGAGGAGACTCATCTCTCTAGCATGTGGTGGTCGTAATCCTTGTTCTCTTGCATTTTCTCCCATATTCATCTGTTCATTTTGAAGATGCAGCTTTGTGGAGGAAGGATAACGTGGAATGGTCCATAAAGTCATAATAATCCACCTAAGATTAATCAACAAAATTTTTGCAGCAAAATTATTCAAATTACATGGTGGTGATTTACAGACATGATAGAATGAAGCTATGAATGAGGCAACCATTTTACCTGTTATGCATATTGGAATAATTAGTCCACTTGCATTAGCTAGACATCATAGTAAAAGCCCATGATGGGAGAACTGATATTGAGCAGGCAAAGAATATGCCAAAATGGCTAGTGAAGACTTTGCGTGACAACAAATTAGATGCACCTCTATCATATTGTACTCGATCAGGCTCTCATAGTGCCTCTTTTGCATCATATTCCTATGCTATGACTGCATGTAGTCTTTGTGATGAGATCGAACCTGTTTCATTTGATGAAGCACAAAATTTTGAACATTGGATGGCTGCAATGCAATCTGAATATGATGCTATCATGAAAAATGGTACCTGTTCTTTATGTGACTTGCCTCTTGGCAAGAAGGCCATTGGCACTAAGCGGGTATACAAGTTGAAGCGTAAACTTGATAGAATAGTTGAAAGGTATAAGGCTAGGCTTGTTGCAAAGGGTTATGTGCAAGTAAGAGGCATTGATTTTGATGAAACCTTTGCTCCTACTTGCCGAATGACTACTTTTCGTAGCATCTGTGCACTTGCAGATCATCATGGTTGGAACGTACATTAGTTGGACATTAAAAAAACATTTTTGAATGGTGACTTGCATGAAAAAGTGTATGTTTTTCAGCCTCGTGGCTTTGTGCAGAAAGGGCATGAAAACTAGGTGTGCAAGTTAAAGATGGCATTATATGGTTTAAAGCAAGCACCACGTGCTTGGTATGAAAAGATACATGCCTATCTCATTGCACATGGTTTTGAGAACATTCCAATTGAAAGCACCTTATACGTTAAGCATGCTAATGATGTGCTTTTAATCATTGTTGTGTATGTTGATGACATGCTGCTCACTGGTCCTCATGACATGCATATTGCTGATTTTAAGGTTGATTTGCATGCCTCATTTAAGATGCTTGATTTGGGGCATCTGCATCACTATTTGGGAATTTAGTTTATGCAAGTTGATGGTGGAATGTCTTTGTGTCAAACGAAATATATTGACACATTATTGCAGCATTTTGGCCTTGAAGACTGTAAGCCTATTGCCACTCCTATGGAGACAAGTTTACGATTGAGTCTTCATGATGCTGGAGATGCATTTGATGCTATTCTTTATCAGCAGGCTGTTGGATGCTTGATTTACTTATGTATTACTTGGCCAGATATTCAGTTTGCTGTCTCAAAGATGAGCAAGTTTATGCATTGCCCAAGTGTCAAGTATTGCGAGGTGGTTAAGCACATCTTTCACTACTTGAGTGGTACATGGCTACTTGGATTGTTTTATCCCAAAGGGGGATCTCTACTGCAAGATTTGCATGGTTTTTTTGACAATGATAGGGCTGGTTGCTATGACACTCCTGTGTCCACTAGTGGCTTTTGCTTCATGCTTGGTAGCTCATGTATATCTTGGTTGAGCAAGAAGCAACCTACTATGGCCACTTCCAGTTGTGATGCTGATAGGGCAGCTTTCACAATGATTGTTGAGTGTGTGTGGCTCAAATGCCTTATGTCTAATTGGGGTGTTGGTCAGTTTTTTGCCACCACCATCTTCACTGAGAGTCAGAGTGCATTGGCAGTTGCAAGGAACCCTGTGTTCCATGCTCGCACTAAGCGCATCGAGGTACATTATCATTATGTCAGGGAGAGGTTCTCTGCTGGAAAGATCAACTTGGCATATGTGCCCACGCAAGAAAACACTGCAAACCTTTTTACGAAGGCTCTACCTAGGGAGAAGTTTGAAGCTTTCCACAAAGATTTGGGCTTACTTCCTTTTGTGGATTTGTTGGAGTTAGACGTCTGCGGAAGCACGCGAACAGCACAAGGAAGAAGAAGAAGCTTGGAGCACAACACACAAGACTGAATGTATTACTAGAGAATGTACAAAGATAAGTAGCCCATTAGGGCAATAGGCGTATATACAAGCCGGGGGAAAAAAACCTCCTAAAGAGGGAAAAAAGTGCCCCGGCGGTCCTAGAGTGTTCACACACATCACTACCTAAATATATCAACAAATCCCCCCTGGAAGTGATGCGGTGAACAAGGAGCTGGCACTCATGTATAAGGAAGTGCCGAGCTATGTGGAAATCACTCCACAAAAGGAAGTAAGCCCAAAGCTTTGCGGAAAGCTTCAAACTTCTCCCTAGGCAGAGCCTTCGTGAAAAGGTCTGCAATGTTCTCCTGCGTGGGCACATATGCCAAGCTGATCTCCCCAGCAGAGAACCTCTCCCTGACATAGTGATAATGCACCTCAATGTGCTTAGTGCGAGCATGGAACACAGGGTTCCTCGCAACTGCCAATGCGCTCTGACTGTCAGTGAAGATGGTGGTGGCAGAAGACTGGCCAACACCCAAATCAGCCATAAGGCGTCTGAGCCACACACACTCAACAGTCGCTGTGAAAGCTGCCCTATACTCATCCTCACAACTGGAAGTGGCCACAGTAGGCTGCTTCTTGCTCAACCAAGATATACATGAGCTACCAAGCATGAAGCAAAAACCACTGGTGGACACACGAGTGTCATAGCAACCAGCCCAATCTGAGTCAGAAAAAGCATGCAAATCTGGCGGTAGTGATCCCCCCTTGGGATAAAACAACCCAAGTAGCCGAGTACCACTCAAGTAGCGAAAGATGCGCTTAACCGCTTTCCAATGCGTGACTCCTGGGCAATGCATAAACCTGCTCATCTGTGAGACAGCAAACTGAATATCTGGCCGAGTAATGCATAAGTAAATCAAGCATCCAACGGCCTGCTGATAGAGAACAGCATCAAATGCATCTCCAGCATCATGAAGACTCAATCGTAAACCTGTCTCCATAGGAGTGGCAATAGGCTTACAGTCTTCAAGGCCAAAACGCTGCAATAATGTGTCAATATATTTCGTTTGACACAAAGCCATTCCACCATCAACTTGCATAAACTGAATGCCCAAATAGTGATGCAAATGCCCCAAATCAGACATCTCAAATGAGGCATGCAAATCAGCCTTGAAATCAGCAATATGCTTCTCAAGAGGACCAGTGAGCAGCATGTCGTCTACATAGACAACAATGATCAGAAGCACATCATTAGCACGCTTAACATATAAGGTGCTTTCAGTTGGACTGTTCTCAAAACCATGTGCAATCAGATAGGCATGTATTGTCTCATACCAAGCACGTGGTGCTTGCTTTAAACCATATAACGCCTTCTTTAACCTGCACACCTGGTTTTCATGCCCTTTCTGCACAAAGCCACGGGGCTGAAAAACATACACTTCTTCATGCAAGTCACCATTCAGAAATGCTGTTTTAATGTCCAACTGATGTACATTCGAACCATGATGGGCTGCAAGTGCACAAATGCTCCGAACAGTAGTCATACGGCATGTAGGTGCAAAGGTCTCATCAAAATCAATGCCTCTTTCCTGCGCATAACCCTTTGCAACAAGCCTAGCCTTATACCTGTCAACTGTACCATCAGGTTTACGCTTCAGCTTGTATACCCACTTAGTGCCAATGGCCTTCTTGCCAGGAGGCAAGTCACATAAAGACCATGTACCATTCTTCATTATAGCATCATATTCAGATTGCATAGCAGCCATCCAATTTTCCGAATTTTGTGCTTCATCAAAAGAAACAGGCTCATTCTCATCACAGAGACTAGATGCAGCCATAGCATAGCAATCTGATGCAAAGGAGGTACTATGAGAGCCTGAACGAGTACGATATGACAAAGGTGCATCTAATTTGCTGTCACGCAAAGTCTGCACCAGCCATTTTGGCATAGTTTTTGCCTGTTCAATATCAGCTCTCTCATCAACAAGTGCATCATGTAAATCTGCATTAGAAATGGAATGATCTGCATCATCATATGAAACCTGCAAAGGCTGAGAAGTTGCCTCATTAGGACCAGCGCTAGCCTGTCCACCTGTAAAAAGAGGCATCAAAGTATCATACATGTCTTTGGAGCTAACAAATGTCTCCTTAGTACATGAAAGCAATGGTTGAATAGCATCTTCCACAAAGACAACATCACGGCTAACCAGAATGCGTTTAGTCTGTGGATGATACAGACGATAACCTTTACTTTCAGAACTGTACCCAACAAAAATACATTTTACTGCCTTATCATCCAATTTTCTTCGATGTTGTTCAGGCACTAATGCATATGCCAAACAACCAAAAACACGCAGATGAGCAACACATGGCTTGCGGTCATGCCAAGCCTCATATGGAGTGATGGACTACAACGCTTTGGTGGGACACCTGTTCAGTACATATGCTGCACACATGACAGCCTCAAGCCAGAAACTATGTGGTAAAGCCTGACTTTTGACCATGCACCTCGCCATCTCCATGAGTGACCTATTCTTTCGTTTAGCAACTCCATTCTGTTGAGGTGTATACGGCACTGTACACTGGTGTTTTATCCCACGTTCAGCCAGAAATGCATTAAAATCTGAAGACATATATTCCCCCCCTCGATCAGAACGGAGGGTGCCCATTTTACATGCTGACAGATTTTCAGCCAAAACCAAAAACTGTTTGAAGCACATGAACACTTCGGACTTTGCTTTGAGTGGATATACCCATGCATGCCTGGAAAAATCATCAATGAAAGTCACAAAGTAAAGGTAATTTCCAAAAGAGGGTGTCTGCATAGGACCACAGACATCACTATGTACAAGCTGCAATTTCTGCATAGCCCGAACTGAACCATCTTTTGGAAAGGAAGAACGCTGCATTCTGCCCAAAATACAGCCTTCACAAACATGTTTTCCAGGTGCCTCAAGTTTGGGCAAGGAGGACACCATTTCAGATTTCTGCAGGCGTAACAAACTAGCAAAATTCAGATGACCAAAGCGTGCATGCCAAAGCTTTGCATCTGACATAGCCTGAGAATCATGAACTGCACATGCCGAATCATTCACAGATCTTTCATAGTCTATGAGCTTATACAGCCCACGACATAAAATGCCAGAAGCAATAATCACATCGCCATTTGAGAGATCATGGACTGTACACCTGTCATCAACGAATTTCACAACCAAGCCAATCTTGGCTAATGCAGAAACTGATAACAGGTTCTTTTTGATCCCTGGCACAAATAAAGCATCTGACAAAGTGAAAGAACTACCATCAGCAGTAGTCAGAATGATCTTACCAACTCCCATAACAGGATAAGAGGAGTTATTGGCGCATGTGACAGTATTCCCTGTAGGGGCAGGCTCGAGTGAAGAGAAGAAACTGCGCTGCGAGGTAATATGTTTGGTCGCCCCACTGTCAAAGTACCAAACATCTGAGTCTACTGCAGACATGCACTGATCATGAGAAGATGGGTCAAAACTGCAGACAGTAGTAAACGCCCATTCTTCTTCCTGCACAAGATTTGCAGACTCTGTTTTTGGTGTAGAGGCCTCTGCAACAACCATTCCAGCCTCTTTCTTCTTTGCCTCTTTAGCAGCCAGTTTTGGACAGTTCTTTATAATATGATCATTTCCTTTACAGTACTTGCAGAACAATTTCTGCTTTTCTGATTTCTTCTCATCTTTATCCTGGTTCTTCGATTGTGCAGCATTTGCAGATTTCTGCTTACTAGTAGAAGAGCTCCATTTTCCTTTGCCCTTCTGACTAGCCAGGAAAGCTTGATCTGCAACACGCATAATGGACCTGTTCTGCCTGGACTGATCTTCCTGCAACAGAACAGAGACTAATTCCTCAAATGACAAGGCATTCGGATTGCCTTTCATCATCAATCGAAGAGTAGAGGCAAAACTCTGATATGAATCAGGAAGGCCATTCAGAACGGTCTGCACAAGTGAGCTATCTGGTATAACCTCATCAACAGAAATCAATTGTTCCTTCAGGTCTTTGATCTTTGCAAGAAAACTGTCCATCGAATCACCTTCATTCATGTGCTCACTCTCCAACTGTTTTCGGAGGTAAGCAACACGAGCCTCATTCCTAGCCTGGTACAAAGTGGTAAGTGTATCCCAAGCATCCTTTGCTGTTCTGCAAGAGCGAATATGAGGAATAATGGCACGTTTGACAGACAAAGCTATCAATGCATGTGCCTGGGCATCTCTGCCATCCCAACGAATCTGCTCTGCAGTAGGTGCAACAGAAACAGCAACACGAACAGGAATCTGTGGAATATCATCTTCGACACCATCTTCATCAGCTCCAACACCTGTATTTGCAGTACCTGTCGTTACAGGTGTAACAGGACGTCTTTCAACACCCTGCACAATGTTCCACAATCCTTTTGCAACCAGTACATGTCGCATCATATAAGCCCATAATGGGTAGTTGGTACCATCCAACTTATCCTCAACAGCCAACATACGGAATACATCACTGCTTTCAGCCATGGCCGGTGACTAAAATACCTTGATGCAGAAAATTGACTGTATCTCAAATAGTTGAATAGAACTGCCCAGACGAGTTCTGCTAGACCTGTAGCAGACTTCGAGACGCTTAAACTGGCGAACAGAAACTGGTATATACCTTTGGCACAAAAGGACGAAATAGCCTGCAGAAGCACTGCAATAGTGCGTTCGGAGGCCGAAACGAGCTCAGATCGCGATTTCGGCACCACATAGCGAAGCTGTTTTGATCTCGAAAACACCCTGAGTATGATCACCAAATTTTGTGCGAATCTGAGACTGCAAACGGAGGAGTGTCGACGGCGCCCTAGAAGAAGCAACGACCTGCTCTGATACCAATTGTTGGAGTTAGACGTCTGCGGAAGCACGCGAACAGCACAAGGAAGAAGAAGAAGCTTGGAGCACAACACACAAGACTGAATGTATTACTAGAGAATGTACAAAGATAAGTAGCCCATTAGGGCAATAGGCGTATATACAAGCTGGGGGAAAAAAACCTCCTAAAGAGGGAAAAAAGTGCCCCGGCGGTCCTAGAGTGTTCACACACATCACTACCTAAATATATCAACAGGATTGATTCCATAATAGCTTGGCACTTCCTTATACATGAGTGCCAATTCCTTGTTCACTGCATCACTCCGAGGGGGGATTTATTGATATATTTAGGTAGTGATGTGTGTGAAAACCAAGGACCATTGGGGAACTTTTTTCCCTCTTTAGGAGGTTTTTTTCCCTGGGCTTGTATATACACCTATTGCCCTAATGGGCTACTTATCTTTGTACATTCTAGTGTTAATACATTCAGTATTGTGTGTTGTGCTCAAAGCTTCTTCTTCTTCCTTGTGTTGTTCGCGTGCTTCTGTAGATGTCTAACTCCAACAGTGTGCAGGTTGTAAAAGGCACTATATGGTTTGAAGCAAGCACCATGTGCATGAAAAGATACATGCCTACTTGACTGCACATGGTTTTAAGAATAATCCAACTGAGATCAGATTATATGTTAAGTGTGTAGATGATGTACTTCTGATCATTATTGTGTATATTGATGGCATGCTTCTCAATGGTCCTAATGAGAGGCACATCACTGAACTTAAGGCTGATTTGCATGCCTCTTTCGAGATGTCAGATTTGAGGCATTTGCATCATTACTTGGGCATTGAGTTTATGCAAGTTGATGGGGGAATAACTTTGTGTCAAACAAAATATAATGGAGGGAGGTTTATGGTTGAGTCTTCATGATGCTTTAGATGCATTTGATGTTGTTCTTGATGAGCATGCTTATGTGTCAAGCATTGGCAGGTGGTTGAGTGCATCTTTTGCTACTTGAGTGGTGTTCGAATACTTGGAGTGTTTTACCCCAAGGGTGGTTCATTACCACGAGATTTACATGCTTTTTCTAATTGAGAGTGAGCTGGTTGCTAAAACACTTGCGTGTCCACTAGTGGTTTTTTGCTTCATGCTTGGTTGCTCATGCATATCTTCATTGAACAAGAAGCATCCTATTGTGGGGACTTCTAGTTGTGAGGCTGAGTGTATGGAAACTTTCATAGTGACTATTGAGTGAGTGTGGCTCAGATGCATGTTTGCTGATTTGGGTGTTCATTAGTCTTCTATCACCACCATCATCACTGATAGTGAAAGCACATTGGTAGTTACAAGGAACCTGAGTTCCATGCTTGCACAAAGGATATTAAGGTGTACTATCATTATGTGAGGGAGAGGTTCTATGTTGGAGAGATCAGTTTGGCATATGTATTGACAGAGGATAATATTGTGAACCTTTTCAAAAAGACTTCCTAGGGAGATGTTTGAAACTTTTCACAAAGGTTTAGGCTTACCTTCTTTTGTGGATTGATCTCTTTACATATAGCTTGGAACTTCCTTATACATGAGTGCTAGCTCCTTGTTCATCGCACCACTCTCATGGTGGATTTGTCGATATATTTTGGTAGTGATGTATATGAACACACTTAGGACTGTTGAGGCACTTTTTCCCCTCTTTAGGAGGTTTTTTCCCAAACCTTCTATATATGCCTATAACCCTAACGACTTACTTATCTTTGTACATTCACTTGGTAATTCATTCAGTTTTTGTTGTGCTCCAAGTTTCTTCTTCTTCCTTGTGTTGTTCCTGTGCTTTTGCAGACCTCAAACTCCAAAAAGAAGTAGGGTCTAAATTGAATCCTCTACAAATACTAAATCTCAGCTAAGTCGAATCCTTTTAATTTGTGGATGAACAAACAATACCACTTACTTTTAGAACTATACTAAACAAAAATGGTGTTAGGATTGTTGCCAACGATGATGCTCAAGAGAAGGACATTTATTTTGATAAGATCTTTGCTTCCACATGGCAAATGGCCACTATTTTTAATATTTGTGCACTTTTGACTCATCATGGTTGGAATGTGTTGGAACACCAAGCTTTCATTATTGTTGAGGTGGATATGCTCTACATCAAATCCATCATTTGGATGGTGCCAAGTATGTACCTTGAAGAATAGCACTTATGTGCACATTATTTCTTTGTAATCATTGGTTGATCACTTATGTAATTTCTTGTAAGGTTCAAGGTATTTACCTTTGTAAAAGGAAAGAGTAAAAGGTGTAAAAGCCATGAGTTAAAGTGTTTGAGATTGATTCTCAATCAATAAATCAAGAAGTAGAAAAGGCACGATCATATCGTAAAGAGTCTATATAAAGAATTGTACAAAAATTAGAGTGTTGATTTGAAGCAATACATATACTCTTTGATCATTGCTTGGTGCCACTTCTATTCTCTGTTCCTTCTTCCTGAGACTCAATCAACTTGTAGAGATTGCTGCTCTCTCTACAAAGCGTTATATCACTTGCTTAAGCATTCATTGGAAAGGCATAATATGTATACAAATGTACAAGTCATTTGGTTTAGTAATTGCAGAGAAATTTGAGTTTTACAGTCTTGGGTCATTATCTTCCATTCTTGAAAAATTGGGATAACACCCAATCCGTGTTAAGGTGATTGCTCCCTCATTGATGCTCCTTCATTGATTGTTATAAATTAGAGCTTTTATGCATTTTAGAAAGCCAACATTATGTATGAAACTCCACTAAGAGTATTTTTTCCAATTTTAACTGTACTCGCTGCTCTCAATGTTTGAAGTCATAACTTCCATCCATTTCTAGAAGGATTTTGTGAGCTAGTCAAGGTGCAAGTTATCTGTTTTGCATCAACTTGTTCTTGTTGATGTTCCAAATTACCTATTGTCCTTTATTGCACTAACCAAAAGCCTAAAAGTTCTACTTTACATATCGAAAGAGCTACTAGTCCTATGCTAATTTTTTAGAACAACTTCACCACTTGACAACTCAAGTTTCCAAGCCTCTCCAAGCTTCTCCAAATTCTTTCAGAATGCATATAAGTTGCACATTAACACTAAATTTTTGAATGGTGATTTATGTTGGAGTTCAAGGTCTATGGAAGCATGCAAAAAACACAAGGAAGAAAAAGAAGCTTGGAGCACAACACACACAATATTGAATGTATTACCACTAGAATGTACAAAGATTAGTAACCCATTAGGGCTATAGGCATATATACAAGGGGGGGGGATCTCCTAAAGAGGGAAAAAGTGCCTTGGTGGTCCTAGTGTGTGCACACACATCATTACCTAAGTCTATTAACAAATCCCACCTGGGAGTGATGTGGTGAATAAGGAGCTTGCACTCATGTATAAGGAAGTCCCAAGCTATGTGGAATCAATCCACAAAAGGAAGTAAGCCCAAAGCTTTGCAGAAAGCTTCAAATCTCCCTAGGCAGAGCCTTCATGAAAAGGTCTGCAATGTTCTCCTGCATGGGCACATATGCCAAGCCGATCTCTCTAGCAGAGAACCTCTCCCTAACATAATGATAATGCACCTCAGTGTGCTTAGTGTGAGCATGGAACAGAGGGTTCCTCACAACTACCAATGCGCTCTAATGGTCAGTGAAGATGGTGATGCTAGAAGTCTGACCAACACCCAAATCAGCCATAAGGTGTTTGAGCCACACACAATAAGAAATCTCTATGAAAGCTGCCCTATACTCAGTCTCACAACTGGAAGTGGCCACAGTAGGATACTTCTTGCTCAACCAAGATATACATGAGCTAAAAAGCATGAAGAAAAAGCCACTAGTGGACACACAAGTGTCATAGGAACCAGCCCAATCATTGTTAGCAAAAGCATGCAATTCTGGTGGTGGTGCTCCCCCTTGAGATAAAACAATCCAAGTAGCTAGGTACCACTAAGTAGCGAAAGATGCGCTTAACCGCCTGCCAATGCTTGACACCTAGGCAATGCATAAACATGCTCATCTGTGAGATAGCAAACTGAATATCTGGCCGAGTAATGCATAAGTAAATCAAGCATCCAATAGCTTGCCAATAGACAAAAGCATCAAATGCATCTCCAACATCATGAAGACTCAATCGTAAACCTCTCTCCATAGGATGGCAATAGGTTTGCAGTTTTCAAGGCCAAAACACTGCAATAATGTTTCAATATATTTCATTTGACACAAAGCTATTCCGCCATCAACTTGCATAAACTGCATGCCCAAATAATGATGCAAATGGCCCAAATCAAACATCTCAAATGAGGCATGCAAATCAGCCTTGAAATCAGCCATATGCTTCTCAAGAGGACTAGTGAGCACCATATCATCAACATACACAACAATGATCACATTTGCATGCTTAGCATATAAGGTGCTCTCAAGTGGACTGTTCTTAAATCCATGTGCAATCAGATAGGCATGTATCTTTTCATACCATGCAGGTGGTGCTTGCTTTAAACCATATAATGCCTTCTTTAACCTGGACACCTAGTTTTCATGCCCTTTTTGCACAAAGCCACGAGGCTAAAAAACATACACTTCTTCATGAAAGTCACCATTCTAAAATGTAGTTTTAATGTCCAACTAATCTACATTCCAACCATCATGAGCTGCAAGTACACAGATGCTACGAACAATAGTCATTCAGCAAGTAGGAGCAAAGGTCTCATCAAAATCAATGCCTCTTTCCTGAGCATAACCCTTTGCAACAAGCCTAGCTTTATACCTATCAACTGTACCATTAGAATTATGCTTCAGCTTGTATACCCACTTAGTGCCAATGGCCTTCTTGCTAGGAGGCAAGTCAAATAAGGACCATGTACCATTTTTCACGATAGCATCATATTCTGATTGCATAGCAGCCATCCAATTTTCAGAATTTTGTGCTTCATCAAATAAATCAAGCTCATTCTCATTATAGAGATTAGAAGCAGCCATAACATAACAATCTAATGCAAAAGAGGCACTATGAGAGCCTGAACAAGTATGATATGACAGAGGTGCATGTAATTTGCTGTCACACAAAGTTTGCACCAACCATTTTGGCATAGTCTTTGCCTCCTCAATATCAGCTCTCTCATCAAGTGCATCATGTAAATCTGCATAAAAAATGAAATGATCTGCATCATCACATGAAACCAACAAAGGTTGAGAAGTTGCCTCATTAGGACCAGTACTAGACTATCCACCTATAAAAAGAGGCACGAAAAATACATGTCTTTGGAGCTAACAAATCTCTCCTTAGTGCATGAAAATAATGGCTGAATAGCATCTTCCACAAAACAATATCATGGCTAACCAGAATGTGTTTTATCTATGGATGATACAGACGATAGCCTTTGCTTTCATAACTGTACTAAAAGAAAATACATTTCACTGCTTTATCATCCAATTTCTTGCGATGTTTTTTTGGCACTAATGCATATGCCAAACAACCAAAAACACGCAGGCGAGCAACATATGGCTTACAACCATGCCAAGCCTCATATGGGGTGGTAGACTACAGTGCTTTAGTGGGGCACCTGTTAAGTACATATGCTGCACACATAACAACCTCAAGCTAGAAACTATGTGGTAAAGCCTGACTCTTGACCATACACCTCACTGTCTCCATGAGGGACCTATTCTTCCTTTCTGCAACTCCATTCTATTGAGGTGTATATGACATTGTACACTAGTGTTTTATCCCACCTTCAGCCAAAAATGCATTAAAACTTGAAGACATATATTCCCCCTCTCAATCAGAACAGAGGGCGCCCATTTTACATGCTAATAGTTTTTCAACCAAAATGAGAAATTGTTTGGAGGCCTCCTCTGGACCAATGGTTACTTGAACACTCAAGGAGTTGAGTGGAAGTCTCCCATTTTTCCTATTTTCCCTCTTGAATATAAGTTCCTTCATATGAACCCTCCTTTATTTCCTTTTAGAAGTAACTCACAAAAACCCTCCCTTAGAATAAAAGATACTTCCTTTTAGGAAAAGTCTTCCTTTTGATATTGTAGATACATATCTCTCTCAAAAGATCATGTATCCTCATTTCGAATCTTGAGTATCTCTCTCAAAAGAGCATGTATCCTCATTTTGAATCTTGAGGATTTCCTTTTGATTTGATTCATATCTTTAAGATATCTTTTTGAATTAAGCCCATGTGGCCTTCCTTTTCCTTTTGAGCACATGTATGTTTAGAAAAACCCTGTCCTCCTCTGCTTTATAAGGAGGATCTCTTGTCATAATAGCGATCCCTTGGCCATGACTTTGGCCATCATTTTGGTAATAGAACAAGGTGTCATTTGGTTTCATCTAAATCCTTGTGTGTAATGGCATTGATCTTGGTGTATGGACTTGCATGTGTGTGTGCATGGTTGAGAGGATGTTCTCCCTTGCTCCTTGTGATGTTGGCCATCATTTCCATTGCTCCATGAGTTTGGGTGAGCCTCTCCTCTCATTTGTTGCACCACAACTTGGAGAATGCTCTCACTTCTAGGGTCCAATGCTCCCCTACCCTCAACATTGTGTTAAAAATAGAATTATGTGTATGCTCATTGGAAACCTACATAGGTTGAGAAATTGTCTCACTAAAAGATACACTTTAATTCCAACCATTGAACAAAAGCAACATAGTTTCATACACATATTTGAGCTAATCGATGTCTCCTTTGTACATGAAAGTGTTGATATACTCCGCTACTGATGTTTGTTTTGGGAAAGCCAAGGTATTTTTCCCTTCTTTCAGAGGTCTTTTCCCTTGTCTTGTATATACGCCTTTAACCCTGACATATTACTTATCTTTGTGCATTCATTCGGTAATTCACTCAATGTTTTGTTGTACTTCAAACTTCTTCTTCTTCCTTGTGATGTTCATGTGCTTATGTAGACCTCAAAGTCCAACAATTTGTATCAGAGCAGGTTTTTGCTTCATCTAGGGAGTCATCAACACTCCTCCAGTCACAGTCTCAGAATTGCATGAAAATTGATGAGCATACTCAGGGCAATTAGGAGTTCCAAACAACTTTGTTGTGTGGCAACGAAATTTTGATCTGATCTTGTTTCACCCTCTGAATGCACTATCAAAGCACCTGTGCAGGAAATTTCATCCTTTTGTGCCAAACCTCTATACACGTTTTGGTTTGCCAATACAAGCACCTCATAGTCTATTACAAGTTTCATAGATCTCAATAGGGTGGTCCTATTCAACTTTTGAGATCCAATGATTTTTCTGCATCAAGGTATTTTAATCATTGGTCATGGCTCAAAGCAATGATGTAATTTGTATGTTGGTTGTTGATTATATACTGGATAGTACTAATTACCCATTGTGGGCATGTTTGATGCATCATCTATTGGTAGAAAAAGGAGTGTGGAATGTTGTAAAAGGTTTTGAAAAATGTCCTACTACACCTACAAATATAGTTATTGAAATTGATACAGATGGCATTGAAGATGATGATCTTCAAATTCCTATTCATGTTGTGCTTCCTACTGCACCTACTACAAAACAGCTTCGTTGGGATGGTAAAGATGCTCAAGCACATGCATTGATAACTTTGTCTATCAAACATGCCATTATCCCTCACATTCACTCTTGCAAGTCAACAAAGGATGCTTGGGATACATTTACAACGTTATACCAAGCAAGGAATAAGGCTTGTGTTGCTTACCTCCAAAAATACTTGGAGAGTGAGCACATGAATGAAGGAGATTCCATGGATAGTTTTTTGACAAAGATAAAAGTTTTGAAAGAGCAGTTGATTTCTCTTGATGAATTCTTTCTAGATACTTCACTTATGCAGACGGTTCTGAATGGTCTTTGAGATTCATATCAAAGTTTTTCTTCTACTCTTTGATTGATGATGAAAGGCAATCCAAATGCCTTAACATTTGAGGACTTAGTCTGTGTTTTGTTGTAGGAAGATCAATCAAGGCAGAACAAGTCTATTATGCATGTTGTAGATCAAGCTTTCTTAGCTATTTAGAAGGGAAAAATTAAATGGAGCTTATCTACTAGTAAGAAAAAAAATCTTCTAATGCTATGTAGTTGAAGAAGGAAGAAAAAGATGAGAAGAACAGAGAAAAGAAAAAACAGTTTTGAAAAGATTGTAAGGCAAATGATCATGTCATAAAGAGTTTTCCAAAACTAACTTTCAAAGAGGTAAAGAATTTTTCAAAACTGACCTCACTGTAAAAGTACCAAACATCTGAGACTACCACAAACATACACTCCTCATGAGATGATGGGTCATAGCTGCATATAGTAGTAAATGCCCATTCTTCATTCTAAACAGGATAATTAGACTTTGTTTAAGGTGTAGAGGCAACCAAACATATTATCTCACAGTGCAATGTCTTCATTTAACTTGAGCCTACCCCTACACGGAATACTACCACATGCACTAACAACTCCTCTTTTCTTATAATGGGAGTTGGTAAGATCATTCTGACTATTAGTGATGGTAGTTCTTTCACATTGTCTGATGCTTTGTATGTACTAGGGATCAAGAAGAATCTGTTGTCAGTTTTGTCATCAACAAAGATTTGCTTGGTTGTGAACTTTTTTGATGATAGATGAACAATTCATGATCTCTCAAATGGCGATGTTATTATTACTTCTCGTAATTTATGTCATGGGCTGTATAAGCTCATAGACTATGCCAAATTTGTGAATGATTTAGGATGTGCAACTCAAGATTCTCAGGCTATCTACAAGAATCTGAAATGGTGTCCTCTCTACCCAAAGTTGAAGCACTTTGTAAACAGGTTTGTGAAGACTCTATTTTCGGAAAAATGCAGTGTTTATCCTTCCCAAAAGATGGTTCAGTTCGAGTTACACATAAATTGCATCTTCATCATAGTGATGTCTTTGGTCCTATGCAATCACCTTCTTTCAAGAATTACCTTTACTTTGTGAATTTTATTGATGATTTCTGGTCATGCATGGGTGTATCCATTGAAAGAAAGTCCGAATTGTTTATGTGCTTCAAACAGTTTTTGGTTATGGCTAAAAAATCTATAAGCATATTAATTGGGCACCTCCATTTTGATCATGGGGGGATACATGTCTTCTGATTTGAATGCATTCTGGCTAAGTGCGAGATAAAACATTAGAGTATAGCTAAAAAAAAAGGAGTTTCTAAAAGAAAGAACATGTTTCGAATGGAGATGGGGAGTTGTATGGTCAAAAGTGAGGCTTTACCACATAGCTTCATGATTGAGGCTATTATGTTTTTAGCATATGTACTTAATAGGTGTACCACCAAAGCACTACAATCTATTACTCCATATAAGGCTTGGCATGGTCACAAGACATCTGTTGCTTATTTGTTTGTCTTTGGTTGTGTGGCATATGCATTAGTGCGAGAACAACAACATAGGAAATTGGATGATAAAGCAGTGAAATGTATTTTTGTTGGGTACAATTATGAAAGCAAAGGCTATTGTTTGTATCATCCACAAACCAAATGCATTTTGGTTAGCTATGAAGTTTCTTTTGTGGAAGATGCAATTCAACCATTACTTTCATATACTAAGGAGACATCTATTTGCTTTAAAGATATGTATGACACTTTGCTACCTCTTTTTATAGGTGGAGAGTCAAGAACTAGTCCAAATGAGTCAAATTTTGAGCCTTGATAGGTTCCACATGATGATACAAATCATTCCATTTCTAATGCACATTTACATGATGCACTTGTTGATGAGAGGAGTGATATAGAGAAGGCCAAAACTATGCCTAAATGGCTGGAGTAGACTTGAGAGATAGAAAATTAGATGCAACAATTTCATATTGTACTCATTCAACTTCTCATAGTGCTTCCTTTGCATCGAATTGCTATGTGATAGCTACCTCTAGTCTTTGTGATGAGAGTGAGCCTGATTCATTTGATGAAGCACAAAATTCAAAAGATTGGATGGCTAGTATGCAATCAAAATATAATGCTATCATGAAGAATTGTATTTGGTCTTTATGCAATTCATCTTCAAGAAAAAAGGCCATCCGCACTAAATGGGTATAGAAGCTAAAACATAAACCTGATGGAACATTTGTTATGTATAAGCTAGGCTTTTTGCAAAAGGTTATGCTCAAGAGAGACACATTGATTTTGATGATACCTTTGCATCCACTTTCCTGATGGTGATCGTTCCTAGCATCTATGCACTTGAAGCTCATCATGGTTGGAATGTACATCAGTTGGAAATTAAAAATATTTTTCTAAATGATGACTTACATGAGGAAGTGTATTATTTCAACCTCCTAGTTTTATGCAAAAAGGGCATGAAAACAAAGTGTGCAGGTTGAAAAAGGTATTATATGGCTTGAAGCAAGCACCACATGCTTGGTATGAAAAGATACATGCCTACTTTATTGCACATGGTTTTGAGAATAGTCCAACTGAGAGCACATTATATGTTAAGCGTGCAGATGATGTTATTCTGATCATTGTTGTGTGTGTTGATGACATGCTTCTCACTAGTCCTAATGAGAAGCACATGAGTAGGTTTACAGTTGATTCTTCATAATGCTTGAGATGCATTTGATGTCGTTCTCTATCAGTAAGCTATTGGATGCTTGATTTAGTTATGCATAAATCAACCTGATAAGGATGCTTATGCATTTCCTATGTGTCAAGCATTGGCACGTGGTTAAGCACATCTTTCACTACTTGAGTGGTACTCGGAGACTCGGAGTGTTTTACCCCAAGGGTGGATAATTATGACTAGATTTACATGCTTTTTCTAATTGAGAGTGAGCTGGTTGCTATGAAACTTGCATGTTCACTAGTAGTTTTTGCTTCATGCTTGGTAGCTCATGCATATCTTCATTGAGCAAGAAGCATCCTACTGTGGCCACTTCTAGTTGTGAGGATGAGTGTATGGCAATTTTCACAATGACTATTGAAGTATTTTGATGGCTATGCACCATGGTGCGTTCTCGTTCTTGAGAGCTCCACGATGATATCCTCGGAGTATAAAACCAAGCTCCTAAGGCCACACACACTACTCCACACAGAGGCTACAGAATACGTAGAAAAACATAGTACACAAGGAGCACGAAAATAGACTTCTTAGGTCTTACACATGTGGTCGGACTTACAGTCTGTGATTGACTAGGCCACTATATATTTTATTAAAGAACGTATACAAAGAAGTGTTCGGTGGCCATTTGGCCTTGCACATGGACACTAACGATAAAAATCTCCCACTAAAGGCCAATATGGCCAAAGTAACTATGGGAGAAAAATAAAGAATGAGAAAGAATACCTAAGTGTAAGTATACAAACTATACCTCCCACCTGATGGGCATGTTACACAATATACAAGTGACTGTGTAAGATCATGAATCAAGTAACCCCCATCACGTGACAACAATGTTGAAAGCTATCCTGTGGTAGATCTTTAGTCAAAGCATCTACAACATTATCTCAGAGTGTGAACCTTCTCAAGAATAATGCACTCAGTGGCTAAGCAATCTCCAATGAAGTGATACCTCACCTCAATGTGCTTGGTCTTTGCATGATAGACCAGATTCTTAGCCAAAGCAATGGCACTCTAACTATCACTGAGCAAATGAGGTACATGTTGAGGTAAACCCATATCACAAGCAAGACGAGAAAGCCACAATGCTTCCTTACATGCCTCACTTGCTACAACATACTTTGCGTTTGTGGTGGAAATAGCTGTACATTCTTCAAGATGAGATCTCCAAGAAATAACACCTCCAAAAAAATGAAAAATGTACCCTGATTTAGACAACCAACATAGTCAGAATCTGTGTAACCAATAATGGATGCTTTCCATCTACCTAAGCATAGAAACTTGAACTACATAACCCTCTGGTTATTCCATATAGATCTCATCTATAAGATCTTCATGGAAGAAAGCAATTTTCACATCCATTTGGACTAACTCTAAGTCATCCATTGCAACGAATCCAAGCAACATGCACATGGTAGTCATCTTGACCATTGGAGAGAAGATTTCCTTGAAATCATCACCATGTTGTTGCTTAAAACCCTTTGCAATGAGTTGCGCATTATAATTTGGAGAAGTACTATCTGATGTGAATTTCAGCTTATATACCCATTTACATGGTGAAGCTTTCCTTCCCTTTGGCAAAGGTATTAGATCCTTGTGAATAGAATCCAACTCACTCTTCATGGCATGCTCCCACTAGACATGATCCTATGTCTCCATAGCCTCTTTGTAGCAAGAAGGCTCATGGACATCTATTAGCATAACAAAATCTAAACCTGGAACATATCTATCTAGTGGATGTGAGGCACATGCAGAACGTCTCAATGGTTGCTAAATAGGAACATGTGCAGAATGATCTGAATGGACATTCTCTTGAACATCCCTATGTGCAACATTTTTATGCATGCTAATCGGAGGACTAGTATCCTCAAACACCACTCTTCTCATGTCAACCTCCTTAATGGGCTGTTTATGCATCTTAGAATCATTGAAAATGACATCACTACTTCTGATCACTGACCGTGTTTGAGGATCCCATAAGCGATATCCAAATTTTCCTTCTCAACCATATCCAAAAAAAAACTTTTTTTTGACTTATGGTCCAACTTTTGTCTAAGATTCTTGGGTATATGAACATATGCTTCGCACCCAAAAACTCAAAGATGATCATAATATGGTGGCTTCCCTGTCGACAACTCTTGTGCCACTTTTAGACCTTTGGCAGTACTAGGTGAAGGTTAATCACATGAACTACAGTCAATACTACTTCTACCCTAAAACCTTGTGAGAGGTTTGCATGATGCAACATGGAGATTACTCTATCTTTAATAGTTCTATTCATCCTCTCAGCTACACCATTCTATACTGGGGTATAAGGAGCTGTAAAATCTCTACGAATCCCTTTAAACTCACATAAAAGGCTGAACTCATGTGAGGTATACTCACCCCCGTTATTTGAACGTAAAGCTTTAAGCTTAGTTCCTTTATTAGTCTCAACTGAAGCAAGCCATTTTTTGAAAGTAGGGAATACCTCATCCTTCAATTTGATAGGATATACCCATACTTTTCTAGTAGCATCATCTATGAAAGTGACAAAGTAAAGAGAACCACCTAAGGACCTAGGGGGCATAGGACCACACACATCTGTATGAATGAGATCTAAAGGCTTAATTGAAGAGCCAATGTGCGTTCTATGCACATTTTTGGTTTGCTTTCCATATTGACAATGCTCACAAAATGAAAAATAAGAGAAAGATAACACAGGTAAGTAGCCAGAACTAGAAAGATTTTCCATTCCACTACGAGATATATGGCCCAAACAATCATGCCAAATACAAGCCATAGGCTATTCAGTAACAACTAACAAGTGTTCTTTCTGTGATATAAATAAGGGATAAAGTGAGCCAACTTTGCTTCCTTTTGCAATAAACATATTTCCCTTTGATATAAGAAAGGACTGAGCATAGAAGACCACCTTGTAACCAAGGTCATCAAGTTGACCAGCTGACATCAAACTACATAATAACTGAGGTACATGGCGTGCATTATGCATAGTAAATTTTGAACCATCAATGAACTGCACAACCACATCTCCAATCCCCACAATGTCACACTGGTAAGAATCACCAAGTTTCACGATACCAAGAGACTTTGTTGCATAATTAGAGAACCATTCACTATGTGGTGCGACATGGAAAGAAGCACCAGAATCTAGCAACCATGTATGGGAAAGAGAATCAGCCATGAGAGCCTTTGTTGGCATAGTACTATCAAGTATCAACACATTAGCATCATCAGAAATAGCATTAATTTCTTCAATCTTCATAGTCAAAGTAGATGGTGCAAGTAACTGTTTAACATGCCCATCAACATTCTATCCTTTACCTTTATCATTCTTTAATGCATAATAGTCTTTCTTCATTTGTCCTTTCTTATGGCAATAATGACATTCGATATCCCTCTTCCTTGATTTACTTCTACTCTTATTCCATTGACCATTCTTTTCCTTGTTCTTGCTCCTCTCTCGTTGCTGATTCTTTCCTTGGTAAGAATCACAAACAATATGTCCATCTCCACTCTGAGTGCCAACCATAGATTTTCTACGAATCTCCTCACTCAAGAGTGATCCACATATGTCATCATAGACAAGTTTACCACCAGGTGCACTATTGCTAATAACTGTGCAAAACGTATCCCATGATGATGGCAGGGTGCATAACAACAATACTGCTTTCATTTCGTTATCCATATCCAAACTCATTTAGATGAGAAGCAACACTATTTGTATCCGTCATGCGAAGATCATATAATTTTCTCATCTAATACACTTTATTTGATGCCGTCTCTTTTTCATATGTATTGCATAACTTCTTCCAAAGCTCCTCTGCACTTTCATAGTCTAATAATGTAAAGTAAACATTATATGCAAGATGTAAGCAAATGGTAGACCTGGCCATTTCATCTAACTCATCCCAATCATCTTCATCTATGTCTGCAAGCTTCTTTGAAATTCCATTTACTGGCTTCCATTGCCTCCTTTGAATCAGCACATCTTTAATCTGATTCTTCCATAGAGCAAAGTTTGTGCCATCAAATTTCCGGATCTCAAAATGGTCTTTGCCCTGTAAGTTATAGCTCCTCCTCGGAACACTAGCACTAGACCCTGATCCACCACAAGAGCCTGAGACCTCTGATGCCATGATGCTAGAGAACTAAATGGAATGATAATGGAGCTAGAAGAGTCCAAACACCAACGAATAAGTATGTCAAGGAGATCGACCACTATATAGTTGACTAAACCAAAAATCTGGAAAAATTTTGCCAGATTATCCTCTACAAAATGAGCATAAGACCAGTGTCAAAATATCATAAAATTATAGTACTGACATGTTTACCTACATAGTGAATCACTGACTCCACTGCATATAATCAATTACCCAATAGAAGCCAACTGGCTTATCGAGCATGTATGAACAACTATCATACATCTCTTATGGCGAGGCTCGGTAAGTCTTCCACCTGCATCACCAAAGAGACCCTGACATCTGGGTGCCGCCTAGTTAAGAAAACCTCACCATGACCGTCTTTATCAAATATAAAAGACTTTATGCAAAAAACATAACCGCTATATCAGTGACCACATGGATATACATAAGCGGTGTCCACAGAAGCGTACATGGTGTGTATGTGCTCAATATATGCAGTAAAATGACACTAAAAGGCTAAATGCATAGCCCAAAAAATAGCCAACAACACCTACAAGTGTCTATCAACTTTGATGTTTTAGGCTCAAAAAACCTGCATAAATTTGCAGCGGCTGCTCCCACCAAAACTGAAAACCTTTCGAGAAACCTATAGTTTTATGAGCATTGCTGAAAACACAGGCCCAAGGGTTGATATTTATTGTCGAAGAAGTACAAAAAACACTCTTCTTGATGCTCTTGGACCTGTGTGAAGAGAACTATGTGAAAAATTACTCCAAAATGGCTCCAAAAAAACACCCCAAAAATGCTTAAAAAATAGGCTTTGAAAGCAAAGAATGAAGCTTTGAGGGACCAAAACATGTTCAAGGTAATATTAAATTTATTCTTTCCCCTTCTTCAAACACCACAAGAGTGTATCTTAGTGGCAAGATATTGCCACAGTTAAGCGAGCTCCGGGGGGAATAGTATTGGGATGGGTCATCTCCTGGGAAGTACCGGGAACCTCTATCTTCCTTGATCGTTGAGGTCCTCCCTCACACATAGCCAATGGCAGTGGGGGAGGGGGAGGCTCGCTTGGCTTGCACAAAAGGAACAAAGCTTTTGCATCGAACTGCTCTGATACCAGTGAAGTATTTTGATGGCGATGCACCACGATGCCCTCTCCTTCTCAAGAGATCCACGACGATATCCTAGGAGTAGAAAACCGAGCTCCTAAGGCCACACACAATACTCCACACAAAGGTTGCAGAATACACAAAAAAAATACAATATATAGGGAGCACAAAGACATATATCTTAGGTCTTATAAATGTGGTCAGACTTATAGTCTATGACTGACTAGACCACTATATCTTTTATTAAAGCACATATACAAAGAAGTGTCCAGTCGCCATTTGGCCTTTCACATGGACATTAACGGTAACAAATATTGAGTGAGTGTGGCTCAGATGCATGTTGGCTGATTTGGGTGTTGATCAATCTTCTTCCACCACCATCATCACTGACAATCAGAGCACATTGATAGTTGCGAGGAACCCGATGTTCCATTCTCGCACAAAGCACGTTGAGGTGCACTATCATTATGTGAGGGAGAGGTTTTGTGTTGGAGAGATTAGTTTGACATATGTGCCGATAGAGGATAATATTGCAAACCTCTTCCTAGGGAGATGTTTGAAGCTTTCCAAAAAGCTTTGGGATTACTTCTTTTTCTGGATTGATCTCTTTCCATTTAGCTTGGTACTTCCTTATACATGAGCTCCAGCTCCTTGTTCACCACATCACTCCCATGATGTGTGTGAACACACTTAGGAATATTGGGGTACTTTTTTCCCTCTTTAGGAGGTTTTTTCACCCAACTTGTATACATGGTTATAACCCTAATGGGTTACTTATCTTTGTACATTCACTTCGTAATTCATTCAATGTTTTGTTATACTCCAAGCTTCTTCTTCTTCTTCCTTGTGATGTTCGTGTACTTTTGGAGACCTCAAACTCCAACAAAAAGTAGGGTCTAAATTGCATCATCTACAAATACTCCATCTCAGCTAAGCCGAATCCTTTTAATTGGTGGATGATACAAACAATACCCCTTACTTTTAGAACTATACTCAATGAAAATGCAGTTAGGATTGTTGACAAAGGTTATGCTCAAGAGAAGGGCATTTATTTTGATGAGACCTTTGCTTCCACATGGCAAATGGCCATTGTTTGTAATATTTGTGCACTTTTGACTCATCATGGTTGTAATGCACATAAGTTGGACATTAACACTAAATTTCTGAATGGTGATTTACATGAAGAAGTGTATGTATTTAAGACACTCGGTTTTGTGCAAGAAGAGCATGAAAACAAAGTGTGCGAATTGTATGGATTGAAGCAAGCACCGGATTCTTAGGATGAAAAGGTACATGCCTACTTGCTAGAACATGGATTTGAGAACAATCGATTTGAGAGAATTTTATATGTGAAGTGTATAGATGATAAACCTCTAAACATTATTGTACATTTTGATGATATGCTGATCATTTTTCCTAATAAGAAGCATATTGCTGAATTTAAGGCTAATTTAAATGCCTCTTGCATATTTGGGGCAATCGCATCATTATTCGGGAATTTGGTTTATGGTAGTTGATGGTGGGATACCTTCGTGTCAAAAGAAATACATTGACACATTATTGAAACATTTGGCCTTGAAGATTGAAAACCTAATGCCATTCTCATGGAAACAGATTGAGTCTTCATCATGCTAGAGATGCATATAATGTTGTTCTCTATCAACACATGCTTGAATGCTTGATTTATTCCTACATAACCTGATTTGATATTCAATTTGTTATCTCTTAGATAAGCCTCTGTCAGAGGGATTTCCAACACCATGTCAACACTCAAAAAATAAAAACTTTTTGATTTTAAGATGAATAAATTTTATCTCTCTCAAATCATTTTAGTACATCTCTTTGACTAATCTTTTCTCTTGAGTACCTTCAGACAACAAAAACAAGAAGAGCTGGATTAAGTGAAGATTTCATTATCTAGAATCCTTTTTTTTATAAAGTTTGAAATAGTTATAGACAATAGATAAGCTGAATAAAAACATGCTTATGTATGTGTGATGCATGATATGTACCCATCTGTATGCATATGCATTGAAGTGAATGAGTAGGTAAAAACCTATTTGTATTAGACGTGTGAGCATGGACAATTTCTTCAAGATGGGGACCTCATTTTGTTTAAGTTCAACGTGACATAATCTTGCAATGAAAAGTGATTAAAGCCTTTCCATTTGCCATGCTTTGGTTGTGTGGGCATGGACAATTTATTCAAGATAGGGACATGAGGATAAGTATAAACACGATTAATTATTTATATTGTGCATCTATGTAAGTGTTTGAGTTAATGAGATGGAATAATCTAAAACCAAAAATTACGAAAATACAAAATATGCGGGTAATATTATACAACATTCAAATTAAATTATAAGAATTAAATGAGTTATTTAAAGAAAAGTTTAAATCATAATATTCTAAGTAAGTTTAATTATAATATTCTAAGTAATAAATATATTATACACGACACACACGAAAAGAATGTGTTATATGAGTATGTTTATGTATGTATTTACAAATGTGTTTTCTTATTTCTGCGCATGTGAACCTATGAATTTATGTGTGTGAAAATTCTTTAGTAATAAAGAAAATATATTAAAAAACAATATAAAATAAAAGAGAAAACAAATAATTATTGAATGATGTTGGTCTATTGCATAGAATATCTGTATAAAACAAAGCTTATGATGCGCAGGTATTGCATAAGGTAGTTATCTCCTTGCGAACCTGGATTTGAATTGTTTTAGTCATGTGTGGTTCCCTACAGAGTTGACCAGCAATCTTTGAATTTATGTCTACAATGTTATCTATAACTTCGCGATAGGATGTATTCCCTTTTTTTTTTCTGAATTAGTTGAGCAGAAATGGGAATGTTGAATTTTTTTTGTTTTTTCTTTGTCATAGAAGAATATTAACTTTTTATAGAATTGGTTTTCTTGAGTGAATGTGAGCACTTGCTATTACACAAAAGGGGAAATGCAAGTATGGTTCAAGTTTGGGTTAATAAAAACCAAAGCCTCACTCTTCCTCTTCCACTTCCTCCTCTCTTGATGGTGATATGCAAAAGAAAAAGAGATGCAATTATTGTTGAGAGACTTTTCATACCATTGATGGATGTAGAAAGTGTCAAGGAGGCACTAAATTGTGACATCTAAATAGATTGGACAATATTTTTTGAACTATACTTTGGATTGCAACATCACCCACACAAGAGAAATATTACAAGAATATCTAACTATTACAAGAACTCCCATAACTTGGGACTTATATATATGGATAACTGGACCAGAGATCATATAAGAGATCCCACAACTGATGACCATAAGTACAAATCAAGATATCTAAGTTACAAGAAATCGCTTAAGGGAGATGGACTAGATACAAGAAATCAGTTGAAAAAATTCTCGTACTACAAGATTACAACAAAACAAGAAAAGATATCCATGATACTAGATTAGACAAGACTAGAGCAAAGAACAAGAGTAGAACCTGAGTTGGAACTTGGAAAGTACTTACTTGGAGATTTTGAATCCTTGAGCTCCCAAGACTTGCATTGGTAAGACTAAAGATGTATGTGGCCAATCTCTCCTTATATAGGCCCAAGGGTGGTGGTCAAGGGTGGTTATGAATTGATGATGTCATTGATGATGTCAACAACCCAAAACAAGACCACTAAATATCGAGAAGAATCATCATTTGATTTAGAAGGCATGTGATGACCTTGGGAAATTAGAAGGCATGTGATCACCCTTGGGAAAGTGTCCACATGAGGGACACTTGGCCAATCTCAAGGACATGCACCCCCTTGGGCTAGAGGTATATATATGGGTGAAGTTGGATGGGTGGATACATGCTCTCTCTTAGTCTTGGTGGTCTAGATGCTTGGATCTTGTCTTGCTAGCTCGTTTCTAAGGTAGCTTAATCTTTAGTAGTTTTTGGTATGTAACATTGGCCTGAGAGCCATGTTAGATGATAACCATGGCTTCCATAAAGTCCCTTTTTTTAATACTATTTTAATTCGGGAATCGTTCTAGTCCGTGAGCCTTGCATGGTAGCTCCTCAAGCAAACAAATTTCTTATGGATCCTCCCTCATCAGAGGATGTGTGCAGAGCCATGTTAGATGATAACCATGGCTTCCATAAAGTCTTGTTTTTTAATACTATTTTAATTCGGGAATCGTTCTAGTCCGTGAGCCTTGCATGGTAGCTCCTCAAGCAAACAAATTTCTTATGGATCCTCCCTCATCAGAGGATGTGTGCAGGACCCTTCTCTAGGACCCTTAACCACATGTATAGACATGCCTACATCGGGGCAAGGGTGGCAGCCCGCCCACGTGCACTTCCCATCTGAAAGCAAGAGAAAGAGCACCTCACCTCTTTCTACTGTACATTGAAGTGAATCGTGAGCTTCTCCATATAGAGTGAAACAAAGAAATTTTTACGTCATATGTGGGATTAAGCAGAATGCATCGGCCACACCTCAACAACTAAATTGCAATGAAAGACTACCCACTTTTGGGCATGTGTGAGAGCAGATCTCCTTGTTGTTTTCATCCTCTCTTGCACTCCATCTACCTCAAGGTCTTTCACAAATCTACCCATAAGGTGTGATGCACATAAAAAACTTTTTTGAGCTTGGAGACAATTCAAGCAAAGGTTGAAGTTCATTTTGGAGTACAAAGTTGGAGCATAGAGGTTGAGAAAACTGTGTCGTTTCTTTATTCTCAAAATTCAACAAGAAAACAATTACAAAGCTAAGTATTTTGTCTTACATGTGTGTTATTTGAAGTTAGGACACACCAACTAGGGGCGGTATGTGTTTATGAAGTATATAGTAGAGAATACAAAAAATGTTCTCTTAATAGAAGCATATTTGTTGTATGCTTGTGAAGCTTCAACTGTTTGGTAAATCAAAAGCCAGTAAGCTCCACTTTCCATAGAAAAATCCAACAGGTGACCCACTACATGAAAAGAAAAAAAAGATGAGAATCTAAGATGCATTGCACATCATTTCGAGCTTTCAAGGAAACTTCTTTAATTGAGGTTAGGGAAGTAAAAAATGAATTTTCTTTTTTTTTCTTCTTTAATAGCATCATCTTGCATGAATGAAGCATTTAGATGCTTGAAATAAGAAGGATTAGGATTAGCATGATCGACATCCACATTGTGTTAAGAATCATAGAAGTTTTTTATTAGTCATGAGCAATTGGATATGTCATGAGCAATTGAATGGTGCATATATTAGAGAGATGCACTAGAGGCTTTGTACAAAGCAATACAAAGTGGTTTTTTCATTAGCATGAACTCACCATCCAAAGATTGTTACAAAATGGGCATATAATGTCCATTATAGAATGGTTTGAATGGAAATCATGAGCATACATATGGAAGGTAGATTAAGTGGAGTTCCTAGTATGAATTATATGCATGCTTTAAAGAGGGGTTCAATATTTGGATCTAATGCATGCTCAAACATCAGTAAAGATGTATACGTTCTTGGCATACACTATGTATGCATGGATTGAATCATGTATGCATGGGTTGATGGGACATGAGAGAGAAATTAAGTTTAAGTTTTATGATAGGAAATGACTTCTTTATGTGAAGTAAAAAGCACCAAATTTTAATGGAATATTGATAATATCCAAGTCAATAGACATTACCTTTTATGCTTTAATTTAGTAAAGAGAAAGACACTTTAAGCTTTCAAGTCTTACTTATGGACTCTCAAGTTCCATAAATACCCATGCCATGCCCGATCAGCAAGGCCAAGGAATTAGGCTACAAACCAAGAAACGTTTCTCTTCTTATTTAGTGATAAAAAGAATTCGGATTCAAGAGTGAAAGTAGAAGCCTACATGAAACCCAATGCACAGTAATGGGTTAATCTTTCATAATCATGAAAGATGTTAAGAAGTTCATAGACCTTCAAAACTTCAACGTCTTATCATTGAGAAAAATAATCACACTAAAAGGAGGAAGAGAATGTCTTAAAATGACATGTGAGTAAAAAAATGGTTTACCCTTTCAAAATATTCATTTCTTCCCCAATAAGTTTCTCCCCTTATTCACAAGTGACATGATCCACTTGGAACTTTACCAGAGTTGTTTTAGGAGTATACTTTTGGAGAAAAGAAAAAGTAAAGAGTTGTAAGATACCCTAAAAACAACCACTCCAAAATATATCCTATGAACAACCAACAACTTTCCAATATGGTTAAGAATATTACCATTTGGCTATGATTGGCCTACTACTATTTCCTTTAAGATAGATGCGCAACTATGTCAAAAGATAATATGTAGTATGTAAATACTAGCTCTATTATCATATGACATAGACAAGGATACTTTCGGTTGCATGAGATTAAAGAAATAGTTATATGAAGCCTCAACCTTGAAAGTCTTATCAATAACAAATGAAGACTTAGTAAGGGTACAACTTACAAAGATTTTGATGATACTTTGAGGAACAAAGTTTCCATGATAAGACTACGATGGACGAAACCTTCTTAGTAGATAATCCCTAAGTAAGACCTAAAGTTGTCTGCACTAAAATGAGATGTAAACCGGATGGTATGGGACATCTAGGTTTACAATATCACTTATGTGGGTTCAATGGTATGGAACATTGAACTTAAGGATAATGGAAGCTTAAGCTCAAGGATATTTGATGGCTTGATCAATCAAGGATTGAGCATAAATGAACCTCCAATTTGGATTGGAAACTAAATGAACATCAATTTTGTATAGTTTTTGAGGACAAAAAACCTTTAGGGGGAAGAAAGGTATCGTTAGTATTGATACTTATAGAGAAAAAGATGCATTCCTTAACTCTTTCATAAAAAAGTTAAGGACTACATTTGTTATTATCAAGTACCTAAGTATGTTTAGTTAAATCTCAAACAAAGTAAGAACCAAATATACAAGAAGGGAATCCATTGAAGAATTCCAATTTGGCAAGTAAACTAAGATAAGCTAGCCAAAGACGTAAAGCATATCCAAGGTAGGGTGCTTGAGAACGAATAAAGCTGGATCCAAATTTTGGATTAGTAAGCATGACAACTTGCTTAAGTCAAAAGGGATGACATATAATTGTTGATCCTTAAATGAATAACAATTAAAGGTTCAAAGAACATCAATAGGATTTTGAAGACTTAAGTAAGGACATAAACTCATGACGGTATGAGTTAAAGATCCCAAATAAATCCCATGGGTAAACATCATCTAAAAAGGGATCTAAAGGAGAAAAGACTTGATCTTATCTCATGTTAAATTAGCTAGAGGAATTTTGAGAAAGCCAAGTGATCTAGCTTGGTCAAATATATCAAACCCTTTATGGTTTGATAAGACAAGTGGCCCACATTGGTTAAAGAGATCAATTTCTTAAATACTTTGATAAATCATACCAAGGAAAGTTTAAATCAACCAAAAGAGATCTTTGAACTAATTCGCATGAAATTTAGAATCCTTAGTCTTTGCTCTCTTGAATTTGATGCCAAGGAGTTCCAAGATGGAATTCATGTTCATAGGAAATAATCAAAGAGCATGTAAGGGACAAAAATAATGTGGAAACATTAAGGATGTTGTTCTATAGATTGAAGAAAGACTCATTGGTATGGGACAGTGGGAACTAATTCCTGTTGAGGAGTGTCTCTGATGGCCAGAGAGAAAATAGACTCAAGATCCAATAGGAAACATCGGGATAAGCCTTAAAGATAAGACCATTAAGAATAAGGTCTTAGGTTCGTAAAGAGGGAAAGAGATTTACCTATTTGAACCATATAAATACACTTGGTGGTATTTACAAGAGGGTAAGTGGAATAAGGTTAAAATTTACCTTAGAAAAAGGCTATCCTTTATCCTATTTAAATAAGATGTATTATTTTTAATAGAATACATATCCAACTTGAAGAGGATGAGGACAAATGAGGGATAAAACTTGGGGGATTTTCAGAGTTAAACTCCAAACGTAAAAAGCATGCATAAAGTCAAACACATTCAAGTATAAATCCTTGAAAGAATAGAATGATCTATAAAAGATCATCTTTTGAATCTATAGGTGTTGAGAATAAGTGATTCAAGAAAGTTCACTAAGTTCCTAGAGGGGTTTGGGATATGATGCCAAAAGGGTGGTATCTTTTTTATAAGAGATTTGATATGAAGGATTCGAGGGATGCCAAACATATTCTTGGCATGCACATTACTCATGATAGGAGCAAAAGATGCATATACTTGTCTCAAAGTGAGTACATATCCAAAGTACTTCATAGTTCAATATGCAGGGTGGAAAGGCATTGAGTACACCTTTATCCACATATGTGAAATCAAGCAAGGATGATTTCCCTAAACAAGATGAGGAAAAGGAATTCATGACCAAAATTCCTTATCAGTGTGTTGTTGGTAGTCTCATGTATGCTATGGTAGCTACAAAACCAGACATTGCATTTGAAGTGGGAGTTGTGAGCAAATATATGTGGAATCCTAGCAAGAAGCATTGGGAAGCAGACAAGATGATTTTGAGATATTTGAGTGGCACTAAGGACAAGTGTCTATGCTTGGGTAGAGGGAAGGCATCCATTATTGGTTACACAAATTTTGATTATGGTGGTTGTGTAGACAATCATAAGTCTACATCAAGGTATATTTTTCATTTTGTTGGAGGTGATATCTCTTGGAGATATCATCTTCAAGAGTGTATAATTGTTTCCACTACAGAAGCACAATATGTTGCAGCAAATGAGGCATGTAAGGAAGCACTGTGACTCTCTTGTCTTGCTTGTGATATGGGTCTCCCCGAGCATGTACCTTATTTGCTCAGTGATAGTTAGAGTGCCATTGCTTTGGCTAAGAATCCAGTCTATCATGCAAAGATCAAGCACATTGAGGTGAGGTATCACTTCATTAGAGACTGTTTAGCCACTAAGTGAATTATCCTTGAGAAGGTTCATACTAGAGATAATGCTGCAAATGCTTTGACTAAAGCTTTACCACAAGAAGCTTTTGATATTGTTGTCACTTGATGGGGGTTACTTGATTCATGATCTTACACAACTACATGTATACTGTGCAACATGCCCATCAGGTGGGAGTTATAGTTCATGTACTCACACTCATGTATTCTTTATCATTCTTAATTTTTCTCCCATATTCACTCTGGCCACATTGGCCTTTAGTGGGAGATTGTTACTATTAGTGTCCATTGGAAAGGCCAAATGGCCATTGGAAACCTTTGTATATGTTATTTAATAAAACATATAGTGGCCTAGTTAGCCATAGAATCTATGTTCAACTGCATTTGTAGCACCTAAGAAGTTTGTGTTTGTGCTCTTTTCCAAAGATGGTGCTACACATGTTACACAAAACTTGCAACAAATCTATAATCACTTGGATAGTAGGTCATACTTTTGGTTGTAGCTTGAGTTTTGGGGATCAAATTAAGGTGATTTAAAGTGCTATGTGTATCTTGAAAAAGTAGCTATATGGGTTAGAGTTCTAATTTGCTAAAAATTCAAAAAATTAAGAGTGATTTAGAAGTCGAATCTATAATCACTTGGACAATAAGTCATACTTTTGGCCATAACTTGAGTCTTAGAGATTGTATTGAGGTGATTTAAAGTGTTGTGTGTATCTTGGAAATGTTGCACTTTATGGAATAATGGAATGTTAAATTGATTTTAATGTCTTGAGGTTTTTAATGTGATATATTTTGATTTAGCAGGTGAAGAATCATGAGGGCATGAACGTGCATAGATCTTCTCAGATATTTTTGAAGATATTTAAAAGGTAGTATTTTATATTTTTTTGTAAAATAGTAGATCACCTTGAAAGCACCATTTTTGTAAAAATAGTAGATCACTTCAGAAAGCATGCGTTTATGAAAATCATGTTATACTTTATGGAATAATGGAATGTTAAATTGATTTTTATGTCTCAAGGTTTTTAATGTGATTGTGTTTTCATTTAGTACGTGAAGGAACATGACGGCATGAATGGAGTGGATTTACTCAGATATTTTTGAAGATATCTAAAAGATAGTAATTTATATATTTTTGTAAAATAACAGATCACTTAAAAAGTGATGTTTTTGTAAAAATAGTAGATGACTTAGAAAGCAATTTTTTGTAAATAAAGTATATTTTCATAAGCACACAATTTTCAAAGCACCACCCTCATGTATCTTCTATTCAAGACATAATGAAAAAAAACATGAGGGTGGTGCTTTGTGGGGGGAGATTGTACCCAATCTTGTGTTCAACCTTCCCTCTCTCTCTCTATTCTATGTGTGTGTTCTTTTGAGATTTCATTATTGTATTATCTCTATGTACATGTGTCGACAAGATCCGGTCAAGAGTGGTATCAGAGCTTGCGCACATGTGCACATGTGTACTTCTTGATGTTTGTTCATGATTCATGGTGTCCATTTGTGACTTGTGGCATTCGTTCGTGATTCAACACCGGTTTCCATTTGTTTATTCTTGTCCGGTCCAAGTTTGCATTTGTAAATTCATGTTTTTTTTTTCTCATTCACTGGTATTTTTTGAATCCGTTACTGTGCCCTGTGCCCTTGTGACATTGTGACACTGTGCAGTTAACCCATGTAGTTACTATTGCGGCTTACTCCAATGCATTGACTAAGGCATAGAACTATGGCATAACTTTGGCATCTTTGGCTTCTCTAGCACTCATGGTTCTCTAGGTTCCCTTTGGTTCCATTGGTAGTTGTTGGCTATGCGCGAACCCTCTCTAACTAATGAGTTGTAATAAGAGCTTACTTATTTCCCTCTTTAGCATGTAGGGATTTGAACTCACTATCACAATGAAGGAGATAAGGAAGAGAGTTCACACACACACTCTCCCAATCAAAGAGGAGCACACACTCAGGCAAGGAAGAATGATCTTCTTCTTCTTCTTCTTCTATTACATAAAAGGAATGTACAAGAATGACCTAAAACAACAATACAACTAGTGCAATATATAAAGAACAATACATAAGGAAAATCCTAGTGTCTGCGAATGAGTGAGTTCGCAAGAAATAGATGTGCCATCACTCTCAGTAGATAAATCTAGTAAATCTCAATGAATTATCCTGGATATATACCGGTGTGACCACTATACATGTCAAAGAAATGAAAAAGTGATATGTGTCATCCTAGATCATCACATGGTTAGCTTGATATCTCAACATTCCCCCTCAAGCTTAACATCATGTCATGTAATCCAAGCATCTTCTGAAACTTCTTCAGCTTCTCTACACCAAGTGCTTTAAGGAAAATATCTGTAACTTGCTCATCTGTACTCACATAAACAAGATCAATATCACTTGCTAATACCTTCTCTCTAATGAAGTGATAATGTACCTTGATATGCTTTGTTCTAGCATGAAAAATAGGGTTCCATGCTAATCAAATGCTACTAAGATTATCACAATAGATGATGATTGGATTTTGAACTTGCACACCTAAATCTGCAAGTAGCACCTCCAACCATGATGCCTTGCATGCTTCCATTTTAGCACCTTTATACTCAGCCTCTCTACTCAACAAAGCAACAGTGGGCTGGTTCTTGCTGCTCCATGTAATAGCTGCACTTCCAAGTGAGAATAGAAAGCCACTAGTAGATCTTCTATCTGGAATACTACTGCCCAGTTCACATCGGTGTATCCATGAACTTGCAAATCTATACCCACTTCATAAAATAATGCATAATCTATTGATATTTAGGTAGTGATGTGTGTGAACACACTAGCACCGCCGGGGCATTTTTTTCCCTCTCCTTCAAGAATTCATGGTGATACACAAGAAGTCTGCCCCTTATCACCCACAAGCCAACGGACAGGCCGAGAGCACGAATAAGATCCTATGTAACGTATTAACAAAACTGGTGAATAATAAACGCTCTGATTGGGACAAACAACTTCATCATGCTGTTTGGGCATACCGAGTGGCCTACAAAACGGTACTCAATGCTACCCCATTTCAGCTGGTCTTTGGACAGAATGCAGTGCTACCATTGGACTTCCTAATCCCAGCCTTGAAAGTAGCACAAGAGCATGAGTGGAATGGACATGAGTTGTCTTCCAGGATCTTTGATCTAGAACGCTTAGGTGAGACGAGGCTACGGGCAGCAGCAGGCATTTATGCTGCAAAGAAAAGGCAAAAGGCCTACTTTGATGCCCATGTAAAGGATAAAGGATTGAAGGAAGGAGATCTAGTGCTGGTTTATACGCTAAAGCAACATGCCCGCAAATTGGAGAAACGAGGATATGGACCCATGATCATTAATAGAATCTCCACTAGCGGTGCGGTTCAATTGGCCACTTTAGAAGGTGATATCCTACCAAACTATATTAGTGGATGCCGAGTCAAGTTATATCAAGAACCTCTTACAGAGGAATTGCTCATGAGACTCAACACTGCTAAAAAGCGAAAAGAAGAGGAGTTAAGGGTTAGAGAAGAAGCACAAGCAGAGGCTAGAGAGCGCATCAGAAGAAATAAGCTACGGCGGCTAGGCCTAGATGTCAACACAAAAGCTCCAAAATATCACATGGACATGTGCCAAAAATCGGGCATAACTACTTCTCAAATAATTGATCGACGTCCCTTTGTGACCATAGAAGTAGGACAAGGAAAGAGTGTAAGGACTGTGAGAGCATTGGTTGACTCAGGAGCAGCAACTAGTGCAGTTAGACTTTCATACTGCCAAGACCTGCAATTGAACATCGAGCCCATAGAAGCCTATCTCATAGGTTTAGGAGGCGTGGAAACCCCTTGTTTGGGAGAGGTGGAACTTCCCATCTACCTTCAAGATGTTCCAATAAAAGTCAAAATGCTAGTGTGTCATGATGAGGACCTCACAGAACCACTTGTCTTGGGTCAAGATTGGATTTACGACCATGCTGTCAACTTGAATCTAAGAAGTCAACTTCTTCATGTTTGGGCACATGAACAATGCATTACATTAGAATTGGAGAATTGCATGGCCACTGACCAAGACACCACACGCTCTCTTCTTTCCTCTAAGGCTAATCTTCTCGAACAAGATGTTGTAAATGTCGAAAGATCTATGATCCAGACAGACACGATCCTGGAAGGACAGTCGCAAAGGCAAGAAGAACCTTCCTCTTTTTCAAAGAGTAAAGCATCCACATTAGTCCAACCTCAGAAGCAAACAAAACAGTGCAAGATAGCCAGTCTATCAAATAGACAAAGAGCCTTCAAGAAGAAAGAAGTTATGGGCATGAAGCAGATCTGGGTAAAGAAAGGAGTGCAACCATCGATGTTGCCTCAAAGATTCCCACCCAACCAGATCGACCATGAAAAAAAAAGGACCAAGCACCTACGACAGGCTCAAGCACGAAGAATCCAACAAATTTGGGTACCGAAGCTATCAAAGAAGGTCGACCACAATCAGGTACAAATTTGGGTGCCTAAAAAATTAGCTACAGCTCAACAAGGGCGATTACAGATGTGGGTACCCAAGAAGCTCTTACACGTACAAAGGCCTATACTCCCCACCATGCAAAAGGTCTCAACAAAGAAGCCAAGGAGAGGAAAGGGTAAGCATAATACACAAAGACCCAAAGAAGATAAACTCAACCCTTCTGCAAAAATAAGCAGGCAATCATCAAGGATATGGGTTTGGAAGCCAAAAGAACCAACAACATCCTCGGAACCAAAAGGCCAACCACACGGGATACCAAAGTTTGGAAAGCATCCACAGATGAAGTGGCCTGAGGTGATCTCTACAGTACCAAACCCTATTCCAAAATGGATTCCAACCCGGAGGATTACATCATTTGGAGATCCAATCGACACCTCCAATCACAGAATTCATCCAGCATGCAAGTAACATCAAAGCCTCGACCAACAGCAACCATGTGCCTTTGGCATAACCCAGTCTTTTGCACCATTCAGGTCATGCATTTCCAAAGTATGCATCAATATAGGGCCACCTTACATGGCCGTGCATAGACACAATTGAGAAATCCCAGGCACATGAGACACAATTTTCACATGCAAAATATGTTATTGATACTAACCTCTTTCTTCTTGTTGGATGCCATCGTGTGCAAAAAAAAAAAAAAAAAAAAGGGGGAAAAGAAGAGGACTGTGCTGGAAAATGATCATCAGCGGACTTTCAGCAAGGACATCCATCAACAAAAAGGACAAGACAAGGGTCAAACACCATGCTGGAACCACAACACGAAGAGATGAAGATCAACGGACCCTTCACCATGGTAAGCTGTGTATGCTTCAACAACACTATAACCATGATCGATTAAGAAACCTCTTCGTCAGCATACCCTTGAGCACTTAGCTCAAGACCCAATCTCTTGCACCATACTTCTTGCCATGCATTTTCCAAGTACGCATACGTAGGGCCACATTACAAGGCCATGCACAAGGCACATAATTTGTTCAACCCATGCACTAATGCACTTAACCATCATACATTATGGGTTACAAGTACGTGGCATGAAAACTATGAAAGCCATCATTGGAAGAATCAGAGGACATCACGGTGACCACTACAAGAGCAAGGAAGCCATCCACGATAGAGAGTTGCTCATAATCAACATTGATCACCTCCTTTGAGCAACTAGTCGTTTTGGACAGCTCGCAAATGCACCATCAAGATAGAATACAAGGAAGAGGTAAATACAAAGGAACTACAAACTGCAAGATCTAGCAGTGGCAAAGTAAGGAACTGGACAAACGACCAGGCTACATTGGGAAAATGGATCACCCCTGGTGGACGCAAAGGACGCTACCTCTCAACGTACTACATGGAACGACCAATACAACAAGGGTCTGTCAGGGACGACAGACTCAAGAGGGGGGGGAGTGTTGAAGCTCAAGGTCAAGGACAAAGCATGGAAGCGCATCAAGGAAGTGGACACACAAGAAGAAGGAGCAAGTAGGGAGCTCTAAGAAGCACCTGTCAAATTTTCAGAAGAAATCCCTACAAAAATAGTGATTTTGATCACTAAAAACCATTGTAAATACCATTTCCCATTTTTGTAACTCCATTTTGTTCAAGTCGAGGAGTCCTCGAGCTTGAGGAGTATTAGAACTACCATCCTACCAATTTTCATAATTTTTAGACTCCGTTTGAGCCCCCAAATAAGCCCTGGAACCTATTTTTTAACTAGGCCGGACACTAGGTCTGGACAGGGCCAAAACCACTCAAAAACTATAAAAAGGGCTGGAGAGCTCATTTTTGAGGTTGGCTGATTGTAGATTTCAGTTTTGTAAGAGAGCTCTTGTATAATCGAAGCTTTCCATTGTTCCACTCTTTGCTCTTACGTTGTGCGCGTGAGTGTGTATGTGTGTGCATGCTTGTGTGCTTTCACTCACGCACTTGTGCCATCACTTGCTCTCGGTCTTCATACCGGTCCTCACGTCTCCACGGATTGACATTTATGAGGTGTATCTCCTCACGTTGGTACTCACCATTGTGCTAGAGTGACACTCGGCTACTTGGGTTGTTTTATCCCAAGGGGGATCACTACCTCTAGATTTGCATGCTTTTTCTGACTCTGATTAGGCTGGTTGGTATGACACTCGTGTGTCAACTATTGGCTTTTGCTTCATGCTTGGTAGCTCATGTGTATCTTGTTTGAGCAAGAAGCAGCCTACTGTGGCCACTTCTAGATGCGAGGCTGAGTATAGGGCAGCTTTCACAACAACTGTTGAGTGTATGTGTGGCTCAGATGCCTTATGGATGATTTGGGTATTGGTCAGTCTTCTGCCACCACCATCTTCACTGACAGTCAGAGTGCATTGGCAGTTGCGAGCAACCCTCTGTTCCATGCTCGCACTAAGCTCATTGAGGTGCATTATCATTATGTCAGGGAGAGGTTCTCTATTGGGGAGATTAGCTTGGCATATGTGCCCACGCAAGAGAACATTGCAGACCTTTTCACGAAGGCTCTGCCTAGGGAGAAGTTTGAAGCTTTCTACAAAGCTTTGGGCTTATTTCCTTTTGTGGAGTGATTTCCACATAGCTTGGCACTTCCTTATACATGAGTGCCAGCTCCTTGTTCACCGCATCACTCCAAGGGGGGATTTGTTGATATATTTAGGTAGTGATGTGTGTGAACACACTAGGACCGTCGGGGCATTTTTTTCCCTCTTTAGGAGGTTTTTTTCCACCGGCTTGTATATACGCCTATTGCCCTAACGGGCTACTTATCTTTTGTGCATTCTAGTGGTAATACATTCAGTATTGTCTGTTGAGCTCCAAGCTTCTTCTTCTTCCTTGTGTTGTTCACGTGCTTCTACAGACGTCTAACTCCAACATAATCTAAAGTAGCACTCACATAACATAGAGTGTGCCTTAGAGCATCTAAATGTGGATTCCTGGGAACTTGCATAAATTGACTGTCAAGTCCAATGGTGTAGCTTAGATCAGGCCTTGTAATTGTGAGATATATCAAGCTTCCCACAATTTTCTTGTACATAGTAGCATTTTTCAATGCTTCACTTGATGTAGTATCCAACTTCAAATTTTGATCAAGTGGCATAGAAATTAGGTTACAATCAGCCGTACCATACTTTTGCAGCATACTCAAGGCATATTGCCTTTGTGACATCAATATACCTGTTTTTGTATGTCTAAACTCAATGCTCAAGAAGTAACATAGCACACCAAGATCCTTCATGATAGCCACAATCATGATGCCATAATCTCCCTTCCTTGCATATAATGAATGACCTGCATCACACATAAAAAATCCAATGGTGGCTAAGTAGTCAGCAATCCTTGCATGCCAAGCACAAGGGGTTTGTTTAAGTCCATACAAAGCCTTTTGCAACCTGTGAACATATTCTATGTGCTTTGAATCTTCATATCTGTGTGGTTGGTCCATGTATACTTGTTCCTGTAACTCACCATGTAGGAAAGCATTCTTCACATCCATTTGATGCAAAGTCCATCCTTTTGCTATAGCTAATGCAACAAGTGTTTTGACAATAGATGTTTTAACTATAGGATAGAACATTTCCTCATAATCAATGCCATATGTTTGTGCATATCCTTTTTCTACCAATTGTGCTTTGTACTTGCTTATGCTACCATCAGCATTGTGATTTACCTTGTAAACCCACTTGTAGACTATGGGTTTCTTTCCTTGTGGTAATGGAACCAGCATGCATGTTTTGTTTCCATAAAGTGTATCCATCTCCTCATTGATAGATTTCTCCCAATCTGCATTTCCAATTGCAACTTCAAAACATGAAGGTTCAATATCTTGTATTACCTTGGTCATGTAGGCATAATGATGATCCATGTAACTATCATACATCAATCATTACACTGAATTCTGCATCCTCACATATCTTCTTGGTTCTGGGTCACTTCTCCTTGTATCATCTGCATGTGCCTTTCTCACTCCTGGACTCTTCAGAGAGGGTAATCCAAGTTCCTCATCAAGGCTCTTTTTTGAATCGCTTGAATTGCTTGAATCTCCATCAATGTCTTCAAAACTTGTAGATGTTTACTACTAGCAAAAAGCTTTTCTTTACCTTTCTTGGGTTAAGTATGTCTTTGGCATTTGCATAGAAGCTTGAAATTTCATCAAATACCACATGTCTGCTTACCTTCACGTGTTGTGTGAGTGGGTTATAACATTTATATCCCTTTTGCTCAAGGGAGTACCCAATGAAGATACATCTTTTGCTTTTGGATCAAGCTTCATCCTCAAATCATATGGAATATGTACATATGCAATACATCCAAAAACTTTCATATGTGATAAGTTTGGCTTTTTACATGTGAGCTTTTCTTCAGTTGTAACTTGATGTACATCACTTGTCGGAGCTTTGTGCATGATGTATGCAGTAGTGTGCACAGCTTCTGCCCAATAACAATGAGACATATTCTTCTCAACCATCAATGCTCTTGCTATTTCTGTAATATGTCTATTTTTGCATTCAACAATGCCATTCTGTTGTGGTGTGTACCTACATGAAAATTGACGTCAAATTCCATGACTTTTAAGAAATTTGTTGAACTCATTTGACATGTATTCATCTCCTCCATCAAATCTTCATGTTTGAATATATTTCCCTATCTACTTTTCCACCATAGCTTTAAAATTCTAGAAGTAAGTGAACAACTCACTCTTCTCTTTCATGAAATATACTCATACTTTTCGTGTATGGTCATCAATGAAAGTAACGTAAAACCTGCAACCGCCCATGGATGTGATCTTTGAACCCCAAACATCTGCATGTACTATTTCTATCACATTCTCACTTACATGCTTGTCATGTGGAAATGATGCTCTTGACTATTTACCAAATTGACACACTACACATACCTTTTGCATCTCTACAACCTTGAAATTTGGTAGTCCATTGACAATCTTCTTTGATTGCATCAATTTCAGCCTCTGCAAGTTTGCATGTCCAATTTTTTTGTGCCAAAACGAGTAGCTAAATAATTCAATGAGAATGACTTGGTATGGTTATGAATAATTAAAAGAGGTTTGAAAAAAATTTCACAACATCCTAAGGTTAAGCTTGCACCACATTATTATGGACCTTTTTGTATTATTCAAAAAATAAATGAGAATGTTTTTAGATTAGACATACCTTCTCATTGGAATATGCATAATTCTTTTCATATTAGTTTATTGAAATCCGTTAAAGGGACTTTACCACTCACTCCTATTTTAGATGACGTTCCTTGACTTGAAGAGGATGCTGAAGTTTTAGTTCTAAAGAAAATACTTGATTATCATGTTACTGCTCCGCACACTGGTAAGCAATATCATAGATATTTAGTTAAATATAAAAATCACTCACTTGAAGAATCTCAATGGATTTATAAGACATTATTAACTCCACATTATGACCACGATTTGTGCATATCATTCACAATGAGATTAAACTCCAATTTTCCATTTCAATGCACGTGTTTTTACATGGAATATGCTTATGATTGTTCAATGATGGGATATGTGACTGGCCATCCATGTCTATTTATTCTTATCAATTTAGATGAGTTGCTTGTTAACTTGGAGGCATGCTATACTTTATGAAATAATGGAATGTTAAATGGATTTTAATGTCTTGAGGTTTTTAATGTGATTGTGTTTTGATTTAGCAAGTGTAGAACCATTAGGGTGTGAATGTGCATGGATTTACTCATATATCTTTGAAGAAATTTAAAAGATAGTATTTTATATATATATTTAAATAGTATATCGGTTAGAAAGGGACATTTTGTAAATAAAGAAAATTTTCATAAATGCACACTTTTCAAAGCGCCATCCTCATGTATCTTCTATTTAGGACATAATTCTTGTGTTCAATCTTCTCTCTCTCTCTCTCTCTCTTTTGTGTGCGTGTGTGTTGTTCTAAGATTTCATTATTGTATTATCTTTGTGTATGTGTGTCTACAAGATCCGATCAAGATGAAAAGTATTTATAAGATTGTAGAAGAACACAAGTCCAAATTCTAAGTGATAGGTCGCCAAAAATGCAAAATACAAAGTAACATTGCTGTAGGTGAAAAGATGAAATTGATAGAAGATTCTTATGTTTTTATCTTGAGCTACATACCCCCGATTGAGGTGTTCTAAGTATGGTTATGTATCTAAGAAAGAGATCTTCGAGTTTACTATAGAGGTTAGAAGAAAATTAAAAAGTTTGGAATATGGAAAATGCAATATACAGACTATCAAAATTTTCTTATGGAACCCAAAGGATAGTTGAAGTTTGAAATTATCTTCAAATCTCTTTCGAGCTCTTGTTTTATAACTTCATTAGTGCAAAGATAGTTGGGAGAAGTATGTCTGTTCTCTTGAGTTTTGGTCTTGTTTTCCATTTGACAATGTATGATCATTGTGATAACTCCTCCATATGAGAGTAGAACATGATCTTGTCAAGTGTTTGGCATGTGAGATGGCATTGTGGTATATCTTTCAAGATCATGTCATCACGAATTCGAACATAGTATTTTCAATGGATGTATAGTGGCATTATGATCTATATCTTTCTTATGCCACTTGGATATGGCTTAGCTTTTTGGTTTCACACATTTTATGAGAGTTGATTTTGGATCTTGGTTAGTACTTGTATTCTTGTTTTTTTTGTAGATACATGATCCAATTAGAGCCTCCTTATATATCATTTTGTCACATAGTTTGGCTCTCCATTGAGCCATATTATCATTGACCATTATATGTGATAGACACTATGGTTTGACATTAGTGGATGGTATATTCCTACATGATTATTTTGGTTCAGATTCCATTTTACAGAGGATATGTTACTAAAAATTCTTCAGCTTTTATGCTAGAAGATGACTCTAATAGATCCTTAATGCTTGTGTGGTAGCTTTGGAGTATTGCTTATCTCCATTCAGTTGGACTTGGTCATAGGTTATTTGTGCTAGGTTGGACCATCTTGCAAGATTCATTCTTGAGTGGGAGGTGTATCACCATTGTATTGGCATGCATTGCCATCAGGTTTTGGCACATGTATTTTTCCATTATCTTTTCTATTAGATGAGTGACAGGTGGTGACACATTAGTCATTCTTCATTTGCTATTGGTTATCTTGTTTTGATTTCTTAGCTTACAAGGGATACTCTTTCAAAGTGTTCCCAATATTCTTTCACATCAACTGAATCATTTTGGAGACTTGGTGAGCAGGTTTATGCTCATGGCTTTATGTGCATGCTAGATGCATGATTATGTGACAGGTGATTCACATGGATTTCTTCTCTAGTTAGATATGTTTGATGTTAGTCATGCATAAAGATATGCAGGTGCGATCCTATTGATAGTAGATTATTGTTTCTAGTATCTTGTTACATTGCTAGTCTCTTGGTTTGCCAACATGGTGCCTTCTCTGTTTGATGGCATTGACTTTTTGAGATGGAAAGCTCAGATGTGGCATACATTGGCTCGTGCAGGGTTACATATGTATGAGCATAGAGATGTTAGTCATGCATATGGATATGCAGGTGTGATCCAATTGATGATAAATTGTTGCTTCTAGTCTTTTGTTACATTGCTAGTCTCTTGGTTTGTGCACATGGTGTCTTCTCTATCTAATGGCACTGACTTTCTGAGATGGAAAGCTCAGATGTGACATACATTGGCTCATGCAAGGTTACACATGCATGTGCGTAGAGATGCACAAAGGCCTCGTGACATTTTCAACCATGTATGGATGGATTATGGATGCATTGGCTAGCTCTACTATCCGGTTACAACTTGTGGATTCTATATATGATTCTATTATGCATGAGGAGACGAGTAGTGCATTATGGCAAAGATTTCATGATATGTATGTGTAGCACTTTTGCTATCCTCAATCACAAGCTTTTGATCACTCAAGAATAGTAGAAGATAGAGAAAACAGAACGTGCACAAGATAAAAGAAAATCCAATGCAAGATATGACTCAAAGAAAGAGAAGTTATGGTATTATAGATTTGAATCAATTGACACAATAGCTTTGCAAAATAGATTCCTAATGAAGTCTCGACCTCCCGACCAGCCTCGATCTATCACAATCTCATTCGCGCTCACACTCTTAATCTCACTCTCACTCCCACTCTCACTCTCAATCTCAATTACAAGGTAATACTCTAATTTTTGGCTTCCTCCCTCATGAGGGAGAAAATCCCTCTTAAAACAGAGTTGATTGTCCCCCAAACAAGTGTGCAATCCAACAAATTTATCCCCGTGTTGCATTCAAAATTTTTGCAGAACCTTGCGTTTTTAGTAGTCAGGTGCTTTCTTTAGTAGTAGCTATCAAAAGTAGAAGAAAAGCAACAACGAGACCTATTCAAAGACATCCGTAAGTGTGCATGACAACATGATATGCATCAAGATCACATATTTGAATAGAAATAGAGAATCCCACTTTGTTTTTTGTACCAAAAAATGAGACTTTTCCAAGCCCTATAACTCAAAAAGAGTGAAGAATTAGCTTAAGCTTGTGAAAGGAAAAAATGTGCAGCTCTTTGATATGCACAATAGTCTTAGAGATTCCATAGGTCCAAATCCACTTGCGAATACCACTTTTGAGCCTTGTAAGTTTAGAAATTCTACAGAGAGAGTAAAATCAAGGCATTATCTTATAGTGAACTAAATGTAGAGCCCAAAATGAGGTACTCTCTTATGCATGCTCTATGTTTCTCGCATACAACACTTTTCTTAATTCTTTCACCTTCATGTTCAATTTTCAACTAGAAAACATGATGCAAAAAAGGTTTAGAGAGAGAATATAAAAATTTTCATCCGTAAATTTTTCCTATATGCATAAAATGATCTAACTATTTATTCTAAACATTATCCCAACAATGCAAAACTAAAAGTTCAAAATGAATCAGTTCACTATCAAAAGGCCTATTACAGTTCTTCTCCCTCACAGCTGGAAAGAAGGATAATTTGCCAAAAAATCATCCAAGTTCATGCAAGATGAATCTTCAACTAGATATGTGTGCCATTTCACCAAAATCTCTCTTTCGGCTTATAGTTGTCATGCAAAACATGAGGAACATTAGGTACATATCTCTTAAGTAAGCTAACATGAAATACAAGATAGATATTTAAATGTTCAAGCAATTCCAATTAATAAGCAAGAGAACCAATCTTCTTCAAAACTTTAAAAGGACCTATATATCATGGAGAAAGCCTATGATCCTTCCCTAGCAACACGTTAGATCGATGAGGTTTGACTTTAAGAAATACCAGGTCATCTCTTAGTGGTCTTCTCTTCAAATCATAGAATTTCTTTTGTGTTTTCTAAGCTTCTTTTATGTCTTGCTTAATTTTTCCAAGTTCTTCATCCATCTTCTCAAGCATTTCTTTAGATACTTCTACTTTCTTTGGGAAACTAGAAAAAGAAGCTGGAGTCAAACAATTATAACCATAAATAGCCTCAAATGGAGTCATTTTTATAGACGCATGCCATGCAGTATTGTATGCAAACTTGATTAAGGGAAAATATTCACTCCAATTATCTTGCTTTTCATTCACATACATATGCAACATATCTTCAAGTAACCAATTAACCCTCTTGATTTCCCCATCAGTTTTTGGATGGAAAGTTGTACTCATATGAAGTTGATTTCCAATCGATTCAAATGTTGCTCTCCTGAAGTTTGATGTGAACCTAAAGTCTCCATAAAAAATTATGTTCTTAGGCATTCCATGCAGTCAAAAAAATTCCTTTACAAATATTCTTGCAACATTCAAGGTAGTATCAGTCTTTTCTAGAGGAAAGAAATGTGCCATCTTGATAAGTCGATCAACTACCATAATTATGGCATCATGTTTACTTTTGGTCGTAGGCAATTTGGTGATGAAGTCCATAGAGATAGAATCCCACTTCTGATTTGGAACATCCAAAGGATGTAGCATTCCAAGCATTCTATTAAACTCAAATTTACCAATTGGCACTCTAAACATTGACTAACATATTTTCTAATATCCCACTTCATACATGAACATAAGTAAGAATGATTTGTTTTAACATATGTCCTTGAATAACCTAGATGTGCAGAAAAAAGTGCGTCATGAAAATCATGTAATATTTGAACTTCCAATGGAGACCCAAAAGATATGCATAATTGATTGTTACAATATAAAGATCCATTCTGCAAATGAAATTTGTCTTGATACATTGACTCCCTGTTTCCATGAAAAAAAATCAAGATAGGTGCATGAAAAGATTCATGTTTCAGTTATCAAGAACATGAGAAATTATTACAGAAAGGATATTACATAAAAGTTTTCAGCTCAGTGCATTTGTGACCTTATTTTCCTTACCAACCAAATAGTTAATGCCAAAGTCATACTTGCTTAATAATTCAATCCAACACTTTTGCCTATTGTTAAGAAATGGTTGTGTGAAAATGTATTTTAGACTCTGATGATCTGCTTTCAATTCAAAATTAACCCCTAATAGTAGATGTCTCCAATGTTTAAGTGCATGTACAACAACAAGCATCTATAGATCATGACTAGGATAATTAAGCTCATGTTTTCTTAATTTCTTGGATTCATATGCAACTACTCTACTATTGTATGAAAGAACGAATCCTATTTGACTACCACTTGCATCACATGCAACCACAAACATTTTTTCCATTTTTGATATTTTCAAAACATAAATTTCAATGACTTTTACATATCCAAAGAGCTAGGGCTGGTTTATTCTAGTTTGTTGGACTAACTTCACCACTTGACAACTCAACTTTCTAAGCCTCTCCAAGATTCTCCAACTTTGTTCAGTGGAACCATTGGATTGTTGGCTCTTTCAGATGATTCAATTAAGGTGATCCTCCGGGACCATTCTCCCCACCCCATGGGTGCCTCCTTTGATTCTTCTCTAGAGCTCAATTTGACCTTGAACTCCTTTTTTAACTTTTCTGTTGGCCTTTTAAATTCCCTAGCACACATGGATATAGAAACATTAAGGCAATGCTTTGAATCATTCGAATTATTCAAATATTCAATGCGACACATCAACACTTTGCAGAGCACAGATGCCTAGCATCAAGTTTATATGGGAAGTTGATACATGGCATCAACTTTATTCAACAATTTGATGCTTGGTATCAAATATTTCTATAGAGTTGATACCCGCATCCACCATGTAGTCTAGAGGTCAATGCCAAGCATTGAGTTCCTGCCTAAAGTCGATTCTTAGCATCTCCTTCCTAGATGAAGTCGATGCTAGACAAAAAATTCCCGTATAAAGATGATGCTAGACATTGAATCTTGCATAAAGTCAATGCCCAACATCAATCTAACACATAAGGCTGATGCTTGGCATCGAATTTATGTGGAAAATAGATGCCAAGCATGGACTTTACTCCAAAATTCAATGCTTGGCATCAACTTTTGACCTCAGTGCTCTACTTCTAGCATGCCTATTAAGGAGCTAATTTTTTCTATAAATTCTTTGTATCCAAAACATTTATATAATTTCATTATTTTTTTTTGGATCTTGTGGGAATATTTTTCTTAGGCATAAAAAGGGCTAGCTGTGAGATTTTCTCCATGCTCCCTTGTTCTCCATTATTGATAGTTGGTTTTTAAGCTCTTTCTAGCTTTGAGTATCTCTGCTCTCTATGCTGTCCTTTGCTTCTATGCTCTCTGTAAAATGAGATTGACCCCTCCTTCCTTGTTTATGGATAGTTTGCTCCCTCAAATCAAATATAACTGGATATAACTAGGTGCAACGAGGCTCAACTAGGATTAATGAGGATTGCTCAACCATATGTAACTAGCCTCATTTTGATGTAATTGAACTAGACGAGTATGCATAACCATCTTGTAGATATCTTCACTAGGTTTGTTTCTCTATCTAATTGGAATGCAACTTTGGTCACATGTCTAGTTAAAATTGAAACAAACAATTGCTTGTTATTTTTGATAGGTTTCCCAATTTGGAAAGTAGTTCTTCTTGGAATATCATACATCATAAAACTATGTTCAATGTTTGTCTCTTTGGGCTACTATTCGTCAAGGTTAGGGATCCAATGTTCAATAGGGTTAAAATCTATAACTTTCTTTAGGACTAGTATTCATCATCATGAAAAATTGGAGACTTATTTGGAAGGATTCATTAGAATATCAATATGCATGGATGGATATCCATGAATCTATGTCAAAATATCTATCTATCCCCTTTTGTGGTGGATTTGTAACTTTTGTATGTATTAATAGATGGATTTTGTATAGCTTGATAGACTTATAGATATAAATATCACCTATAAACTAGTAATAGATAGAATGGTAGTTTGACAGATATAGATAGGCATAGTGGGATAGGTGGTTAACTAAGTTGATGGATTTATAGGTAATTAGTTGGATATTGTGATAAGGATCTAAAAAAAGTTTGGATAAACATGAAAAGATATATATTGGAAGTCTTGGCTACATTAGAATCGAAGGGATTGAGTCCTCAATGGCTATATATACATATGCATAAAGTTGGGAGGAGATTCATCTCCACATGTGGTGATCCTAATAGCTTAGTTTGTTGTAAGTAATATGTAAGAGGAATTATATGTGTGTATGCATATACACAAATATATTTCCTCTCAATATGTAGAAAAGACGGATTGCATGTGTCTCTATCTATCTATCTATCTATCTTGATACACAAACACTCATAATTTCAATTGCTCTTGTCTAATTAGCAAGGAGGATGGTTTATGGATAGATACACGAACAATAATCTTGTTCTACACAAAATAATTATTGGTCCACGTAGTAGTTAGGAGAAATACATGAAATATTTGTTGTTGTACGTAGCATAACAAAATACATGAAAGAATGATGAAACCAAGCCTTATTTTTATTTATATATTTCCTTTTCATGCTTATGTTTTACATGAAAAAAAGTTCCATGATGTGACAAATTGTAGATAATGTTGATGTGAGACATTTTCCTCTATATGTCAAAACATAAACGCGTTTTTCTTCAAAAGAAAATGAAATGTGTTCCTTTCGATCATTGGTATGGCCCATTGGCCTTCTTTTTGAGAGATATGAAAAAATCCATTCACTTTTGCATTGTCCTTTCACTTCTTGCTCCTTCCATAAATGAAGCTTTTTCGAGATAAAAAGATTCTTCTCGATAATAAACCCTTTAAATATTGTAGTGAGTCTTTTAACTAGTTTGGAGGAGCTCTAAAGTTAGGTCTTTGAGTAAATAATTTGATGAGGTATTTGGATTGGTCTATAGATAGTAGTTTCCTGGCATGCCTCCATCTGTTCTTCAGTTCTCTTTATTGTAAGGTAGCATTGTCCATACATGTGTTTTCTAGTTAGCTTCCCTCTCTAGTGCCTCGAGTTTCCTAGCTACTTTTGGGAGTTTCTAGAGTTAGATATTTGAGTGAGTGATCTCAGTCAATTTATAGATAGGTTGTAAGGTTAATCTCCACTTTTCGAGTGTGCTTCCACATGTCTCTGATTCTCCTTGCTGATAAATAACATGGATCATGCACATGTGTGCTAGTTGCTGTCCATCTCTTGTACCTCGAGACTGCTAGTTGTGACCTTTGAATCAAGTTACATATGCTATCTTAGATGACCTTTACATCAGGTTACATCCACTTCTTGAAACAAGGGGGATCCTACAAAGAGTCTATTGGTTCTTGATCTACTTGATCTACTTTTCGAATAGGCTTGATATTTGAAAGAACAACACACAGACACACACACACTCTCTCTCAAGAACCCCTTTATCCCCCACATTTAATAAATAATGCTAAATCTATTTGCAAATATTAGACCTTGGACCTTTAATTCAAAAATTCAATGTGTTTACCACTACACACCAAGAGTTCAATTTCAATTTGTCTACCTCTACACCACATACATGTATCACTTACCTCTACACCACATACATGTATCACTTAGTGATAGTAGTCGCAAAATGATATCTCCAAACAAAAATCACTTATTTTCAAAGTTTCATGTACATTGTGAGGCTTCTTTATTGTGACTTGAGAGAGCTCAATGGAGAAAAGAGTGGAGACTTTTCCGTCAATTTTTGACCAATGCGCATTGGTCAAAATCCTATCTGCACCTCGCGAAAAACAAGAAACGCGCGAGCTTCATAGCATCACAGACTCACAGTCTATCTGCCCCGAGCAGTTCATAACTTCATTCGGCGTCCTTAAAAAATCTTTCCCGGACAGTAATCATGCTAGGCGAGTGGGCTCATGCTTGTGCGCCCCGCGGGAAGTCTGATCAGAAGGGGAAAGCTTTCCACGTAGCTAACCGTGTGAGCTTGGAAGGAAGTTCCAATTCAGCTCCTTTACTGATCATATATTTCCGATTCTGCGCGTACATGTATCGTCGGTAACTTCACCAAACTATCAAATGTATCCTGGTCATCTGATGTTCCGCTGCGCGTCTTCAATCATCCTTTTCGTTCTACTCCCGTCCTCCTACGCTGTAGCTGCTGCAGGTACTTCTTGGACTTCCTCGAACAAGCTTCTTTGAATGCCATTTCGGTATGGATGGATGTTTGCGGTTTGGAATTCAAAAATTGCGTGCTACGTGTTCTGATCGGTGTATCGCATCTGTTTCCACGGGACGAATATATGTATTCTATAAATGGTGCATTGCATTGCATTTCGTGCACTAAAATGCGCACTTACATAATGGACTGAATCCCATGACTGAGGCAAACCAATCTTACTTATATCCCATGACTGAGGCAAAAAATCTCAATTAATCCTTAGACTCTGGACATTAGAGCCAAGATGCACAAAGAGTTAGATTATTATGCATCTATTATTGGCCTTTGCTGCAAAGCAGTATTTTTCCCTAAAAGGGAAAAAGACGGCAGAATATGCTTTTTCCAAGCATACCTATATCTTTGTACTCATCAACTAGATTTCTTTGTGAATGCGCGGTGGATTACACAAAGAAGCTAGATCCAATGGTGGCAGTAGCACAGTATAGTACGAAGCTCTTGATACTTCAAGTAATTGAAATGACTTGATTCCTTTTTATCTATTGATAGGACATACGTGGGAGGCTATAGATGCAAATCAGCTCACTGCTGATTATTCCTCAGAACCCAATTGGGGAGACAATCCAGCAACTTTTGAGATGACTGTGCCCCATCTCCTTATGATGGGGAGTATCAGCTTGCAAATGGTTAGGGATCACAGGCTCCTACAGTTTTGAAGGTCAGATTCTGAGTAGATTGTTCTTAGCTCTTGGGATGATGCCTTCCAAAGTTTCAACACACATATCTTCCTTAGGAAACATTCTCAAGAGATCTGGACAGACATCCGTGGAGCTGATGCGTGACCATATTTTCAGTTTATTTTTTCAGAGAGGAATACAGGGTATCCTCATGTCATTTCAAACCTTCAAGTGCAGGCTGTTAACCGATAGTGTTCTCTTCTGTAAAAATGCAGTCTAATGTGGATACTTAAAAATGCACAGACTTGTGATGGTGTACATAAAGTAGATAAAAAAAAAAGAAAAACATTTCTTTTCTTACAAAGAAATGGAGTATCTATGGTGATTGGCTGGATTCTCAAGAAATGGAATACATCAGGTAAGGAGTTTAGGGGGTGATGAGTTTTTCAAAGTCCCCCATACTCCAATATCGTGTCCTGCACTTTGGGTATATAGTATCTCACTGCACTGGTTTTCTTTTTGAGATCAGTTGACCACTGGTGCAAGCTAGAAGGTAATGCATAAGTCTTGTGCAGGAGATGAAGCATGGCGTCTGATCTTGATCCCCCATCCCCATCATGCTCTGAACTTTTGCCTTTGCTTTCTTTTCTATCTTTCTCTGAGTGTGTATGAGTGAATTTTATTTGTGTATACTGTAGCTTAAGGTGACGCAAGCATTATTCAAGGTTGTGTTTCTAGTTAGCTAAGTATCCAGGAAACTTGCATACTGCACTGTCAAAAGGACCACAACCATCATGACTTTGTAGGAATGGTCAATATGTACATACAAGTAGAAAAAGAGAGTGATTGGGTTCTTTACCCCCAAAAACTATAGGACTATAAGACTACAACATTTAGATAAGATAGGGGAAGCTAGAAGTAGACATGAAGATACTTAATGCTCCCAAGTTAATGTTACCTAGATCGAGGAGCTAGATGGGTAGGACCCCTATTCATGCTCACTGGAGGGTGGTTTCGTATAGGTAGAAGAATGGTCTAAGAAGGATGTCTTTTCATGGTCGTTTGATAAGGGTTGGTTCTCATGACGTTTAGGGTTTTTGGGTGCATGGACTATGTTTTGGTTCATGATATGCCATCATGTAGGGAGCCTTTTTAAGCATGATCATGGTGTGAGCCGAGTGCAAAATCCTTGCAATGTACACACACTCGCACACACACATTCATACGTACATGCAACCATATCAACATGGTCATTTGTAAATTTGTGCACAGTTAATGTTTTGCGAGTTCTATTAATCTCAGTTCTAACTACATTCGACCACAGGATTTTCCTGGGTCAATGTGTCGAAGGAATTAGAAGGGAGAGAACTCATGGCTGTACAGAAGTTGGCTGCCGTAAATCTTGGTGGATGGCTTGTTATTGAAAAATGGATAAGACCCTCAATTTGGAATGGCATACCAGATGATGATCTGCTTGTAAGTACTTTATAGCTATCGACAAATTTGTGTAGATCTCACTGTACATGTTTCTCAATGTGCATTTAGAGATATAAGTCATAAGAATTCAACGAAGTCGAAACTCCTATTGACTGCTTAGGATGGCTCTCAAGTGCAACTCAAATCAGTGACACTGCAAAAATACATAAGTGCTGAAGGTGGAGGTGGGAAGCAGATTGTAGTCAACCGTGCCTCTGCTTCTGGTTGGGAAACTTTCAAGGTCTGTCCGATTTAATAGAACGTCACACATTTTTCAAGAATTTTTATGTATTTTTAAGGATCATACAAACCTACACATCAGGGGCAGCTGGAAGCAGTTATACAAAGCCCAAGCTACATTATATTTAGGAAAACTAAGAACTTGGCTTTTGCTGTCAATAATGCATCTTTGGTTGTGTTCAATAGCATGAGCTTCTTACAGTGGCCTCCTGTACCTAATTCTTATTCTTTAGGGTAGAATGTGCATAGTGGCTTGAACATTCTTCAATGTATTTTGCTATGTACTTGCTACTTTGTGTGTCAAAAATCTTGGTACATTGGTGATGCTACTTTACCTGATTTATGCCATAATCGGAGTAGATCTTTCTTTTGAGAGTTTGTAATAGATTATAACAAGACATTGGAGAGTTGAAGGTATGGCTGAATATCATTTTTCTTGCTTGAAGGCATGGAGGCACAAGGATGGCATCTACAGTTTCAGAGTGTTCAATAACCAGTTCATGCGTGCCATTAATGCAGGTGGGGGAAATGTGGATGCAACTGCAACTGTTCCAAGGGAGTGGGAAGAATTCACTTTAATAAGGAAATCAAGCAGCAACAGAGTTCATATAAGAGCTTATAATGGGATGTATATACAGCTTAATATGGGAGTAGTTGCATCATTATCTCTAGAGATTGAAACGCCTTGATTCCAGAAGTTTTTATCGATTGATAAATTTATGTGTGGCAGGCTGTAGACCCAAATCAGCTCACTGCTGATTATGTCTCAGATCCCGATTGGGGTGACAATCCAGCAACTTTTGAGATGACTATTAATGCCCCTTCTCCTTATCATGGGGAGTACCAGCTTGCAAATGGTTGGGGATCACAGGCTCCTACAGTTTTTAAGGTCAGATTCTGATTAGATTGTTCTTATCTCTTGGTTAATATCTTGCAAAGTTGCAACACAGATCTCTTCCTTGAGGAACATTCTCAAGAGCTAAGGACAGCCATCCGTTGAGCTGATGGGTGACCATATTTTCAGTTCATCTTTTCAGAGAGGAATGCAAGGTATCCTCATGCCATCTCAAGCCTGGAAAGTGCAGGCTTGTTATGCGATGAGAACAGGGAGGTATATAACCGATAGCGTCCTCTACTGCCAAAATGCAGTTAGATTTGCGATGGTGTATGTGAAGTAGATAAAAAAGGAAAACGTTTCTTTTCTTACAAAGAAAGGCTGGATTCTCATGATCAATAATGCTCGCCACTTCTGTAACCATGAAATTTTTACATGCCGCTGCTATGATGATGGAGGTGCAATTTTATGAAGAGTAAAAATCTTACGCTTCAATCTATTTCCATCCTTTACTTAATTTCAAATTTTGGGTGCAGAATCATAGAGAGTCATTCATAACAGCAGCTGATTTTGAATACCTGAGCAGCATTGGCATTAATGGAGTCAGAATTCCAGTTGGATATTGGATTGCAAGTGACCCCAACCCTCCAAAGCCTTTTGTTGCAGGATCACTTCAAGCTTTGGATAACGCTTTTGATTGGGCAGAGTAAGCTGGCTCAGGGTGCCTAACTGCGTCGTTGCACTTATTCTTACTTGTTTTTTATGATTCCATTTTAGTACTGCAGGAGCAATAATATGAAAGTTATCATAGACCTACATGCAGCCCCAGGTTCTCAAAATGGGCAAGTGCACAGCGCAACAATTGATGGAGTGTCTGAGTGGTCCACAGGAAGTGATAGTACTGGGACAAGCTTCATTGATTCGACCCTCCAAGCCATAGATTTTCTTGCATCAAGGTATGGTATGACTGTTCATTCAGCAGTCTCATAAATAGACCGTAGGTTTATGTGCTTTATATACGCAAGCTTTGGTTCAATTGTCTGTACCTTATTAGCGTGACCTGTTGTCGCATTCTCTTTATGCACATGAACATTCACAAAGATGACTTGTTCTTTCAATGGATTGGGCCAAGTATGACATGTATCGGAACTCAATTACCCTTTTGCCAAGCAGATATTGCCGTCGAGAAGGGCTTTTCGGAATCGAGTTATTGAATGAGCCAACTTCAAATTTTGTAGCGATTGATACTCTGAAGGACTATTATAGGCGAGGCTACGACATTGTCCGGAAGTATAGTGCAGACACATATGTAATCATGTGTCAGCTTTTAGGAGCTGATCCGAGCGACTTATCAGACTTGGGCCACCAGTTTTCGAATGCTATTATAGATCTTCATTACTACAATGTCTTTGGGAGCACGTTTGCTGATTTGTCTGTTCAAGAAAATATAGATTACATCAATCGTGAAAGGCGCCAAGAGATTGAAAAACTGAATGTCGGCAGCAATGGCCTTCTGACGTTTGTTGGTAGTTTGTCTTACCCTTGCAAATGTGGCAGTGAAATTTGAAGTACATGCATGTCCATGGCTGTAGATGTCAAGAAATTATGATTCTTTGCAGGTGAGTGGACCAATGAATGGGCGTTTAGAGGGGCATCTCAAGCGGATTATCAGAGGTTCGGCCGCGCGCAGCTTCAAGTGTATGGAGAGGCTACCGCGGGGTGGGCTTATTGGAATTACGTAATTGATGACTCTGGATTTAATCACTGGGACTTCAAGCAGAATTTTCAAGGGGACTCTTTGCAGAAGCTCTCTAATGGCGAATGGATTTCTTAGATGCTCAATTCATTCTCACTGAGACAGCAAACCAGCATTGAAGGTTTCACATGAACTTCTCTGATTACTCCTTGCAAATAGTTGATGATGAACACTCAAATAGTTGCGAATACAGAGGCGATCGGAATCAATATATATATGACATAGAGCCTTGCTGAATAATCTCAATTATATGATAGTTCTACATAATATCCTTCTGTTTTGTTCTCGCTCACATGTCAAAGTTAACATGATATTGCAATCAACCACCTCGTTTGGAGTGTTGTTCTTTTTTTTTTTCCTTTTTTGAGAGTACAATGAATTGGAAAGGCACACACACTCGACCTCGTAAGGTAGAGGCACCCTTCTTGGGGAACTCTGAGGCATCTAGCCCTAGGCGAGACTTGAACCTTGGCCATCTGGCTAAGAGTACAAGGCACATCTGCTAAACCATGCTCGTTGGATGATGGAGTAAAGTTCTTGTCTTTCCAATGAAATGCCAAAATAATATTTTTTTTCTGAGCTGTTAAGATTTGATTCTAGTACACTATCCATTTGCCTCCTAATTTAGAGCTCTTTCCTATCTGCATTCTGATTTCATACTATCGCCTCTTAAAATGAGCACTACTCAACAATGGAAGAATGGTGGATTATCTTTATATAGCACAATAGATACCTATACTTTTCCAAAAGTACTCATTGAATCTTATGCACATTTTATGAGTTGTGACATTGTTGATGTATTTCGGTAGTGATGTGTGTGCACACACTTAGGATTGTCACAATCAAGAAAAGTAAAGATAAAGCAAGTTTACTATACCTGATATTGGAATATTGGGCATGTGATGGAGAAATGTTTCCTAACTTATATGTGTCATGATATAAGTTAATACTCTAAACATTCGCTTGCATACTTTGAGTACCATTCCAAAGATCACCGTGATGATCTAATCAGAGCTATATTAATAGAGTTATCAAGTGGTCCCAATATTTACAAGAAATATTGAGCCCACTACCCTACTTACGATGAAAAGTGACAACCAGGGGGTGCCAACAATGACAACAATGACAACAATGAAGAAGATATTTCTAGCCAAAAGAATTTGACAATAAAATTACCACAATCCAAAAGGATATTATCAAGATAATACCTTGCATGTATCAAATGATCCTACATACACTGGTTAAAACAAACTTAGAGTTAAATGGTGTTGCTTTTCATTAAACTAGGTGACTAGTGACGTGAGTGTATAGAAGCAACCGAGTATGATAAAGGGAATGCAAAAAATAACTAGCACTTGGAGATAATATGATGATTTTGTCACTAGCACCAGAGCCAAAAGAAATGGCTATGACCATGAGATCCATTAGATATGTCAAGATGGAGTCTCAAAAGCTAAAACCTATAGTGAAAGGAATAAGTGTATGATATAAAAGGGTCATAAGATGGTAAGATCAGTAGTAAATAACTTGGAAGGATAGAACCTACACTCATGGAGAAAATGCCAATTCTAGATCAAAAGTATACATTCCAATTGAAACTTCAAAAGACTTTGAACATTAAAGAGTCAGAGTAACTAAGACTTAGAGTAGCTACTAAACTTGGCAAGGAAAAAGGCCAATATGAGCTCTTTGGAAATCCTTGTTGAGAAATCCATTGAAAATCCCACTTATTCAATTGTTCAGTTCTTGTTGGGACTTCACTCACTAATTAGACATGAGTATATGAAGATATATGAAGGAAAAAGAAAGGCAAGGAGAAGTGAAGGCAAAGCTTTCAGAAAATTAAGCCTAAGTGAAGGGACAAATTCACTCTTGTAATTTAGTGCAAAATTAGAAGTCTAGTCTTGATATAGAACTTCAAAACTTACGAATTTGAGTCTAGGAGTATGAGAACTATATGTATATAAGTTAATTTGAGTTAAAAATAGAAAAGAGAACTCAATTTTGTAATCCTTGAGTGAATAGAGAAAAGTCGGGTTTTTCTGAGAGAAATGTTGAAGAGAAACTACTCAATGTATGAGAGTTTTCCATGGCTATGAGCAGAATCAGGCCAAGCCATTTTGTACACATCTTCTCTGATATACAACACATGTTTGTGTAAAAGGATTTGATCTAATTCCTTTTGTACATTGAGTTCTAAGTGATTTCATATCAGTGTGTAAGTTAGTTGACAGTTACGAGTTTTCTGGCGCACTTTTTCTTGATCTTCTTAAGGTCAGATCTGACAGTATAGTGTAAAGTTTTTAATGAGTGATAGCTCATTTTAAAGCTACTACCTTCAACTACAATTGGTCAAAAGATCTTTATGAAACGGGACGGATACTCAGAGAAATGAGTCTAATAGTGAAGGTATGTCAAATCGATGAAGTCATTTTTCAGATTACAGACATTGTTCAAATGTTGAAGTGAAATCAGAAGATTTTGATGATATTACTTGAAAGTTTTACATGATATGTGTTGCTTAACATTAGCAAGAACTTCTATTAGCAAGTGATCAAAAGAATTTACAAAGATCAAGCTAATACAGATCAGATTTGAAGCTTGAAGAAAAGGCGCAGATTTCTGAGAAGTAAATTTTGAATTTTCCTAAGTTCAGAGATAAAGTTTTCAAATTCAGAGTATTGCTAAGCTAATGATGGTTATGGAGGTATTCTAATATCACTTTAGCTTAGTTCTTGTGATGTTTTACACATCAACAAGTGGTATCAGAGCAGAAAGGTCCTCATGAGTGAAAGGAGGAGCAGATACAAGAGGAATTGAAGAGTTCTTCATTAAAGAAGGTGAAAGCTGAGGTGTTCAACAACAAAAGACATCAGAGGAGTACTTCGCAGTTATTCTCAAGGGTAAAGATCTACAAAAGGTACCATTCTTTAACTGTATACTCACAGGTTGAAGCAGAAACAAGAAGACTATGGCAGATCATGTATCTATTGACAAATTGGACAGAGATAATTATCCTGTTTGGGTAATGAGAATGGAAGCCTTACTTATGAGTAAGGATCTAGTGGTATATGTGACAGGTGAAGAAGAAAAGCCTAAATTTGAAGATGAAAGTCAACCAAGGAAGGAAGAACTAGAAGCTTTGAAGCTATGGCAGAAGAGAGATGCAAGTGCAAGGGCTTATATATATAACACTATCACAGATCATTTGTTACCACATATCCGAGGATTAGAAACAGCTGAAGATATATGGAATGCTTTGGAAGATCATTTTCAGAACACTACTAAAGCTAGGAAAGCTAGCTTATGGTCAGAGTTCACTACATTTAAGAAAAAGCAAAGTCAGAGCATTAGTGATTATGTCACTAAGATGAAGGACTTAGCAGATAGCCTTGGATCTATTGATGAGGATATTGAAGATCATAGGTTGATAGCACAATTGCTTGCAGGATTGAGAGGAGATGAAAGGTGGAAACCTTTTGTACTCTCAACTGAACTTTCATTAAATCATTATGTGCCAGAATTGAATCAGTTACTCGGATTGATGCTCACATTTGAGCAAGACTTGAAGTCAGATGGAGATAAAGGATATAGTTCTGCTATGTATGCAAAGAATAAGAAGAAAAATGAGAAAGGTAAAGCAAAGAATGAAGAAGAGGTTACTACTCAAGCAAATTATACAAGAGGAAGAGGTATTGGCAGAGGTAAAGGTCGAGGAAATGGAAGAGGTAGAGGTAATCAGAACAATAACAAAAATACATGCTGGATTTGTGGATTGAGCAATCATCTAGCATATGATTGTTGGCATAACCAACAAGGATCAAATCAAAATCAAAGCAATAATGGCAGAGGAAGAGGTGGAAGGTTTCAGAATCAATTTCAAAGAGGAAGACAGAGTTCAAGAGGAAGTTTTGGTAGAGGTGGTGGAAGAAATTGGAATCAGAATCAGTCTTATAATACTACCTACTATAACTATGCAAATGATACACAGAATGAAAATCATACAACTTTGATGATGAATTCAATAAGTACATCAAAGAAGGAGGATCTCAAGGTATTCTATATTGACTCTGGTTGTTCAAATCATTTGTCAGGTAATATAGAATTGTTGTCAGACTTGGAAGAAGGTAATTCAAGTCACACAGTAACAATACCAAAGAATCTGATTAGTGTGGGACAAATAGTGGAAAAAGGTTTTCAAGTCAGATTTATAAATGAAGGGGTATTTGTTGAAGATCCAGAGGATGGATACAATCAAATTGTTTGTGGTAAAAAGGAAGGTAGACTTTTTACTCTCAAAGTGCAAGGGAATGTTGGTCAAGCCTTGATCACACATGGTGATGGAGTAATTACAGAGTTAGATCTATGGCATAAGAGATTAGGACACTTCAATGAAAGAGGAATTAAAACCATGGTGGAGAATCAATCTGTAATAGGGCTACCAAATGTAAAAGGTCAACATATGATCTACAAATGTGAAGCTTGTCAAATGGGAAAGGCACACAGATTATCATTTCAGAAAAAAGGTTTCAAGCATGATGGTTTGCTAGAACTCATACATACAGATGTATGGGGACCAACAAAAGAAGGATCAATAAATGGGTCTAGGTATTATGTTCTTTTCATTGATGATGCTACAAGGTGGATAACCATTTATGTCCGAAAGGAAAGATCAGAAGTATTTGGAGCTTTCAAACATTTTCATGCTTATGCAGAAAGAGTTACAAGTCAAAAGCTCAAGAGGTTAAGGTCTGATGGAGGGGGAGAATACTTCTCCCAAGAGTTCAATGATTATCTTTGGAATGCAGGTATCAAAAGAGAAATAACTTGCAGGTATACACCTCAACACAATGGGGTGGCAGAAAGAAGGAATAGAACATTGGTTGAGTTTGCAAGAGCAATGTTGAAAGAAAAGAATTGCCCTAATTATCTTTGGGCTGAGGCTGTAAATACAACTACATATCTTGTGAATAGGTTACCATGTGCAGCTCTAAATGGGATGACTCGTTACGAAGCATGGTGGGGTAAAAAACCAACACTTGATCATTGTAAGGTGTTTGGATCAATTGCCTATGCTTATGTACCATCACAACTCAGACATAAGCTTGAACCAAAGGCTGAAAAATATGTGTTTATTGGGTATGATGAAAAGCAGATGGGTTATAGGCTACGGATTCCTCTAACTAAACAATTTATTGTTTCTAGAGATGTGACATTTGATGAACAGAAGAGTTGGTATGCAGATAAAGATTGTAATCTTGAAACATTTGAAGAAGAGGTAAGAAGAAGTGAAAGAGGTAAATCACATATGCAGGTAGATGGAGATGAAGATCATATGCAAGCAAGCACATCCAGAGTTGGATCATATAGAAGAGATGAAGATGAACCAAGATTTGATGAAGAAGTATATCCAGATATACATGAAGAGTGTGAACCAAGAAGATCAACTAGAATGAGAAAACAACCTACAAGGTATTCTTATGATACTTCTTATTTGACTCAGAAAAACTATGCTTACTTGATTAAGGAAGATGAAGAACCTCAAAGCTATGATGAAGCAAAAGGTAAGAGACAATGGGAAGAAGCAATGAAGGAAGAGTTTGATGCACTTGAAGAAAACAAAACTTGGGAACTTGTTCCAAAACCTAATGGTAAGAAAGTGATTGGAAATAAATGGGTTTACAAAATAAAGAAGCATGCAGATGGAAGAATAGCCAGATACAAAGCTAGATTGGTGGTTAAAGGTTATGCTCAAACTCATGGCATAGATTATGATGAGACATTCAGTCATGTGGCAAAGATGTCAACCATAAGGACAATCATTGCTATTGCAGCATCAAAAGGATGGACATTGAGTCAATTGGATATAAAGAATGCATTTTTGAATGGATATATATCAGATGAGGTCTACATGGAGCAACCTCAAGGGTTTGAAGATTACAAGTTTCCAAATTATGTTTGCAGATTGAGAAGAGCACTTTATGGATTAAAGAAAGCTCCAAGAGCTTGGAATTATAGACTTGTGAAGTAGCTTAATGATCTTGGATATCAAAGTTCAAAGGCAGATGCAAGTTTACTTATCAAAAGAACAGATGAAGGTATGATCTACATTTGTATTTATGTAGATGACATTATAATCACAGGTACTTCAAATGAAGGGATCAAGGAGGTGAAGAGACTACTTGAGAAAGAATTCAAGATAAGTGATCTAGGAAAATTGTCATATTTTCTTGGAATGTAAATCACTTATGCAGAACATGGCATATATGTATCACAAGAAAGGTATCTTTTGAATCTTCTAAAGAAGTTTAACATGGAGAATTGCAGAGAGGCATCAACACCACTAGAGGTCAATCATAAACTCAGTAGAAATGATGGTGCAGAGTTCAAAGATATGAGGAAGTATCAATCTTTAGTGGGAAGCTTGATTTATGCTACACTAACAAGACCTGATCTTAGTTATGCAGTGGGAGTTCTTTCTCAGTTCATGCATTGTCCAAAGGACTCACATTGGATTGCAGGTCAAAGAGTTCTTAGGTATATCAAAGGAACTTTGAAGGAAGGATTATATTATCCTTTTACATCAGATATAAGGTTGAGAGCATATAGTGATTCAGATTGGGCAGGAAGTCAGGATGATAGAAGATCAACTCATGGCTACATGATATACATTGGAGATAAACTTGTGAGTTGGTGTTCAAAGAAGCAACATACAGTGGCTTTATCATCAACAGAAGTTGAGTATAAAGGACTTGTGGAAGCAGCAAAAGAAGTGATATGGATGCAGACTTTGTTCAAAAGCTTGGATATTGTTCAAGGTATACCTATCATATATGGAGATAATATGAGTTCATTATATCTTGCAGCAAATCCTGTATTTCATGCAAGAACAAAGCACATAGAGATTCAATATCATTTCTTGAGAGAAAAGGTAATGGAGAAGGAGCTTGAAGTGGTGTACACTTCTACAAAAGATCAGATTGCAGATAATATGACAAACAGTTTGGATGGAGTGAAGACAAGTAGATTCAAAGAGATGGCAGGAATAAAAGAGAAGAAGATTACATGAAGAAGTCAGAGCATGCTAATTAGTGATTGAGGGGGAGCTGTTGGGACTTCACTCACTAATTAGACATGAGTATATGAAGATATATGAAGGAAAAAGAAAGGCAAGGAGAAGTGAAGGCAAAGCATTCAGAAAATTAAGCCTAAGTGAAGGGACGAATTCACTCTTGTAATTCAGTGCATTAGAAGTCTAGTCTTGATATAGAACTTCAAAAATTACGAATTTGAGTCTAGGAGTATGAGAACTATATGTATATAAGTAAATTTGAGTTAAAAATAGAAAAGAGAACTCAATTTTGTAATCCTTGAGTCAATAGAGAAAAGTCGGGTTTTTCTGAGAGAAATGTTGAAGAGAAACTACTCAATGTATGAGAGTTTTCCATGGCTATGAGCAGAATCAGGCCAAGCCATTTTGTACACATCTTCTCTGATATACAACACATGTTTGTGTAAAAGGATTTGATCTAATTCCTTTTGTACATTGAGTTCTAAGTGATTTCATATCAGTGTGTAAGTTAGTTGACAGTTACGAGTTTTCTGGCGCACTTTTTCTTGATCTTCTTAAGGTCAGATATGACAGTATAGTGTAAAGTTTTTAATGAGTGATAGCTCAAGCTACTACCTTCAACTACAATTGGTCAAAAGATCTTTACGAAACGGGACGCATACTCAGAGAAATGATTCTAACAGTGAAGGTATGTCAAATCGATGAAGTCATTTTTCAGATTACAGACATTGTTCAAATGTTGAAGTGAAATCAGAAGATTTTGATGATATTACTTGAAAGTTTTACATGATATGTGTTGCTTAACATTAGCAAGAACTTCTATTAGCAAGTGATCAAAAGAATTTACAAAGATCAAGCTAATACAGATCAGATTTGAAGCTTGAAGAAAAGGCGCAGATTTCTGAGAAGTAAATTTTTGAATTTTCCTAAGTTCAGAGATAAAGTTTTCAAATTCAGAGTATTGCTAAGCTAATGATGGTTATGGAGGTATTCTAATATCACTTTAGCTTAGTTCTTCTGATGTTTTACACATCAACAGTTCTCACATTCAAGAAGGAAGTAGAGAAAAGTTACCGTGGTGCATATTAGTGGCTATGATAACCAATAATTCTTCAAAAGTCACAACTCAAGTGATAGATATGGTAGACTTTTCCATACCATTTTTTTGTATTCTCCATAGAAAACGCCCAACCAAACAAGTTTTGATAGATGGATGCTCTCGACTTAACATTTTTACTTATGCATTCTATAAAAAATTTGGCGAGATGGAGTTCTTCTTGACAACATTCGAAATGATGGACTCAACAAGAATCTAGCCAATATGATTAATTAAAATTTATTCCAATCACAATACAAGGAGTGATATTTTCCATGATATTTGTAGTTCTTTGTCTCCTTGTAAAGGAATCAAATTATGCCCTACTATTTAGAAGACCCTAGTTTTGGTAGGAGAAAGTGAAACAATATATGTTAAAGAGCTCCCTCATCTTTCACTCAAGTAAATACAAGCATACTATATTTCACAGTGGAATTATGAACACAAACTTGAAGTCATTGAAGGAATTCATATGATTGGGTGCCTATCTCAAGATGAAAAAGTGGAGTCTCTATGCCAAAATATAGACCTTTTGCTAGTCCATGTTATGAATATAATAGCTATTGTTGAAAAATTTTAGTGCTTATAAACTTCGCTAAGACTCACCACCAACAAGGTAAGTGACAATATTACTATACCAAATATTTTGTACTTGGATAAACATGCATAAAAAAAACTTGTTGTGTAAACGAATATCAAGTTGAAGAAGTCAATTTGGGAACCTTGTAGAAACAAAAGCATATCAAAGTTGTGGCTTCCTCTCTCACAAAGCAATTTCCCTTTGCTCATGGGACAAACTTGGCTCAAGTATGCTATGGTGATCCATGATTGGGGATGCAATTTCATGTGGTTTTCATCTACTAGTAAGAAAATGTAAATGGGTCTCATCTACTAGTAAGCAAAAATCTTAACATCTTGTAAAATCAAAGAAAATAGAAATAGAAGAAATAAGAAAATTTCATGTGGGTCTCATCCACTAGTAAGCAAAAATCTTAACATGTTTTATAATCAAAGAAAGAATACAAAGATGATAAGAAAATAGAAAAGAAGAAATAATTTTGCGAGTATTATAAGGCAAATGATTATGTCATGAAGAGTTGTCTGAAACTATCTACAAGGGAGGCAAAGAAGAAAGAGGCTAGAATTGTTCTTACAAAGACCTTTACACCTAAAATAGAGTCCCCTAATCTTGTTCAAACTGAAGAATGGGCATTTACTACTATTTGAAGCTATGAAACATCTTCCCATAAGCAGTATATGTTTGTAGTGGATTTGGATGCCTAGTACTTTGATAGTGGTGAAACTAAACATATTACCTTGAAAGGCAGTTTCTTCACTTCACTTGAGCCTACCCCTACAAGGAATACTCTCACATGTGCTAAGAGCTCCTCTTATCTTGTAGTGGGAGTTAGAAAGATCATTTTGACCATTGCTGATGGTAGTTCTTTCACATTGTCAGATATTTTATATGTGCCAAGGATCAAGAAAAATTTGTTATCAGCCTCAGCAATAGCCAAGATTAGTTTGGTTGTCAAATTTATTGATGATAGATGTACAATTCATGTTGACTCAAACTAGGCTGGTTTCTATAACACTCATTTGTACACCAATGGTTTTTGCTTCATGCTTGGTAGTTCATGCATATCTTGGTTGAGAAAGAAGCAGCCTATTGTGGTGACTTCTAGTTGTGAGATTGAGTAGAGGGCAACTTTCAAAGCGATTATTGAGTGTCTGTGGATCATAAACCTTTTGGATGACTTGGGAGTTGGTCAATCTTTTACCAGCACCAACTTTACTGATAGTCAGAGCACATCAATGATTGTAAGGAACCCTGTGTTCCATGCTTGCACAAAACACATTGAGGTTCACTATCATTATGTCAAGGAGAGATTCTGCTCGAGAGATTAATTTGGCTTATGTGATCACATAGAATAATGTTGTAGACCTTTTGAGAAAGCCTTTCCCTAGGGAAAAGTATGAAGCTTCTCACAAAGCTTTGGGCTTATTTCCTTTTGTGGATTGATTTCTTTCCACATACCTTCGCACTTCCTTGTACATGAGTCCTAGCTGCTTGTTCACCATATCACTCCTATGGGTATTTGTTGATATATTTTGGTAGTGATGTGTGTTGACATGCTGAAGACCACTGGGTCACTTTTTTCCCTCTTTAGGAGTTTTTTCCCTTGGCTTGTATACATGCATATATCCATAATGGGTCACTTATCTCTATACATTGACTTGATAATACATTCAGCATTGTGTTTTCATCCAAGTTTCTTCTCCTTGTGTTGTTTGTGTGCTTCTGCAGGCCTCAAAATCCTATAGGTGTTTGGAGGCTAAGAATGGGAAAAAAGAAAAGAGAAACATAAAGTGGATCTTTCTTCTAGGCTCATGCCTCTACAGTTGTAAACTAGGTCATTTCTCTAAGAATTCCACCACTTTAACTAAAGAAGTTGAAATAATTTCTAGTAACATTATTTTCAAAGATTTTTTTTGAGATAAAGTTGGAAATAATTGGGTAATTTGTTAAAAACAAGAGAAAAAGAAAGCACGTGTCTTAATCAAATGCAAAATGTAACTAAAATAACTATGGGGGTTCTTTGTAGTAGGATCTTGTGAAAATGCTCTTACTATGACATCAATCCCTAAAAGGGATTAGGATGCTAAGTTTAACATAGTTACTATTGCAAGGATCTTAATTCATGCACACAAAGGATACAGTTATTGAAAACACACAGAAAATAGATATGCGAATAAATGAGACAATACACAAGATTGGGTGCAATCTCCCCCCACACACTCTGTTTTGATAGGTCCACAGAGTGCATGTATTTATAGGACTTTCCATTATGTCAAAAATAGCGGGTACAATGAGGGTGGCTTCGAAAAGCAAGCATGAAAGTAAAAATTTACTCTCTATTATGGAGAGCCTTTGCTTTTATTAACATAAGTCGTGATCTACAATGATCCTTATCCTAACCACTACTTTTACTACTTTTTCTAGAAAGAACTCTCCACATGGGTCTTTATTTACAAACTAAATATAAAATATAAGTCCTATTATTTGTATCCAGACACATCCAAAATACCCACACCCCTTCACACCCTTCAACTTCTATATGAAAACACCAAAACACATAGATAACTCAATAAATTAACATTCCAAAAATTCCTTGTTCAACACAGTTCACTATTGATAACAATTACTCATCAAATGAACAAAGGTAACAACCTTTCTAATCATCCCTCAGAAACATTATCTGTTGGAGTTTGATGTCTACGGAACCACGCGAACAATACAAGGAAGAAGAAGATTGGAGCACAACACACAATACTGATTGTATTACCAAAAGAATATACAAAGATAAGTGACCCCTTAGGGTTATAGGAATATATATAATCCAAGAGAAAAAAACCTCCTAAAGAGGGGAAAAAGTGCCCTGGTGATCTTAGTGTGTTCACGCACATCACTACCAAAATATATTAACAGATTCCCCGGGGGAGTGATGCGATGAACAAGCAATTGGCACTCATGTATAAGGAAGTGCCAAGCTATGTCAAATCAATCCACAAAAGGAAGCAAGCCCAAAGCTTTGTGGAAAGCTTCAAACTTCTCCCTAGGCAGAGCCTTTGTGAAAAGGTGTGCAATGTTCTCATGTTGCCCAAATTGAACTCTCTAGGAGAGAATCTCTCCCTGACATAATGATAGTGCACCTCAATGTGATTAGTACTAGCATGGAACACAGGGTTCCTCACAACTTCTAACTGTCAATGAAGATGATGGTGGTAGAAGATTGACCAACCGCCCAAAGTAGCCATAAGGCATCTGAGCCACACACACTCAACAATTGTTATGAAGGTTGCCCTATACTATGGAGAATGAGTTCTCCTATGCGCAATGAAAATGTGAAGTGAACCCTTGTATGTCCAACACTTGGACAAACAGCTACACCTTAGATCGCTTGCTGCTCTCAATACAAAACTCAAGTGGACTTGTTGCTTTATTCAATAAAATTAGACAAAGAGAGCTTTCTAAAAAGCTATAAATAACTTAATTTGGAGAAGTTTTGATTAGGAAACACAACTAATGAAGATGAACTACCTGTCGACACAAGTATGTTGAAGAATTGAACTTCACTCTCGGACTGATAACTCCTTGAATATATACCCTTTGAGGAAGATATTTAAGACAGAGAAAGTAGACAAAAATAGATTTCCAAAAAGCTAAAAACCAAGTAATTCGGATGTGTTTTGGTCAGGAGACTCAATTGACCAAAATAGACCACGTGTATACACAACTATACTAAAAAACTAGAATTCACACTCCGATACATATCTCATAGAATATAAATCCTTTGAATACGATATTTGTGATAGAGAAAGTATACACAAAGATATTTCCAAGAAGATAAAAGTCAAGCAATTCGGATATGTTTTGATTGGGAAATTTAACCAACCCAAATAGACTACCTGTCCACACAGGTATGCTGAAAAATTGGACTTCACTCTTTGACTGATATCTCATAGAATATATAAGCTTTGAGGGAGATATTTGAGACACACAGAAAGTGCATAAGCTAAAATTTCCAATGAGTGTTTAAACGCAAGAAATGATTACATATACACTGAGGTATGAGCTTCACAATAGAGCTATGTACAAAATGACGTGCAATTGGAAGGAGTCTATGGGAAGACAAAATGACAAAATTTTTGGTGCAATTGGACAAGCCTTCACATTTGGCTTAATTGAACGATTAGATGAGAAGGCATGTGATGAGCCACATGAACCAGTGCTTGTAATACTTGGACATTTACCACTTGTAAAAGTGTTTGTTCTTGGGAGAATATTGTAACCCCATTCATTTCGTGGAGTTATGAGAATAAAAGCATTACGAGTTCTCAAGAGAGAATAAATCCTTAATCATAGGAGTGACTTTTAGATGAAGCAAAATTTGAATTCAACTTTGAATGATGAACTCACTATAAAAAAGTTCTTGTCATAGTCGCGGGTATGTGGCCTCCTAGAGAGCTCTTCCATAGATCATTTGCAGGACTTGAGTAGTTTGCCCCATAGCCTACTCATCCCACTATCACTGAGCAACATTTCTATGCTAATGGTCTTGTACAACAATGTTTTATAATACATAGCCTACTCATCCCACTATCATTGAGCAACATTTCTATGCTAATGGTCTCATTTCATTGATCAACTCTGCTTACATCTCTGCTATGTCTACTCAAAACAGTGATCTTTGCATGACCATATCTCAGTGATCTCCCAATCATTTTTGATGTTCTATAGCTTGTTGGAACCAACTCAAAGTCTATGTTAAGCTACCAAAATTTTAAGACATTTGCTTTTGTCAATTGGGAGAAATCTGTGTCGAAGTACTCTCTAGTCATTGTCTATACAGTCCCTAAAAAGTCGGGAGTAAGCATCCAATTGCTAAATTGATTGCTCAGTGTGTGGTTAATCATTTTAATTGATTCTACTTGGAAGCATTATCTATCTAAGTTAATTAGACACCCTCAAAAGGATTTTGATCAATTGCTAGTGTACTCTGAGCACTGAGCAAAATATCCAGCAGGTGTCTAGACCAAAATAGCAAGTTTTTTATCACTAGCTATTTTCAAAGTTATTTGTTTTGATCTAATTGTTTGAAGCATCATCTCCAAAGTACATAGGTACTTAGTTAGTGTCATTTGCAAGCTAAGAGGACCTACTACATAACCTTGAAGTGAAATAGGGCAGGTACAAAGCAGGTTTTGGTAGTACCACCTCACTTCCTTGAGGTATCCATCCATCTCTTCCTACACTGGTATCAAAGCAAGTTGAGGTAAAATGGGAGATGGTTTCCCTTCTTTTATTGAAAAAATTGGACAAGAAAAATTATCCAGCATGGTCCTTGAGGATGAAGACATATTTACAAGGAAGGAGTCTCTATGGATACATATCAGGAGATGAGGAGATGCCCATTTTCAAAAGCAAAGGACAACCTGCAAGAGAGGAGCTTGAAAGACTCAACTCATGGTGTGACAAAGATGCATTAACAAGGCCATATCTACTTAACTCTATCTCTGACTTCCTTCTTCCACACATAAGGAATTGTAAAACCTCCCAAGAGACTTGGGATACCTTGTTTTCATATTTTTATTTCAACACAAGAGCTAGACAAAAGCAATTGTGGATTGAGTTTACTACTCAAAGGAAGTAGCCCAAGTAGAATGTTTCAAAGTTTGTGACCAAATTCAAAGATGTGGCTGATCAATTGGCAAGCGTAGGAGATGAGATTGAGGAGGAGCAAATAGTGAAACAAATAATCAATGGCATCAAGGCAGATGATAAGTGGGAAGCTTTCACAACTGCTATGGACCTTTACATGGACATATAGATTCCAGACCTTATCCCACTCATGGGACATTTCTTTACCCATGAAGCCAAGCTCAATAAAAATGGAGAACCATCAAGAGGTAACAACTCTTTTGCCCTATACACAGATAAAGGAAAGTCTAAAGAGAAAGGGAAAAGCAAAAAGGTTGAAGATGAAGGTACTACTTCTCAAGCTAACTATGCAGGGAGAGGTAAGAACTCAATAGGAAGGGGCAGAGGAGGTAAGCAAGGAAGGGGGAGATCATTCAACTCTTCCCATGCAACATATGTGGACTATATAATCACACTATAGATGAGTGCTATAGGAACTTCAAGAATCAGAGAGGAAGAGGATATCAAAGAGGTGGCTACTCATAATCAAGAGGAATGTTCAACCATAATCAAGGCTATAACCATGGCTACAACAGCAATTACAATAACAATTATCAAGGAGGATACAAATCAAGAAAGGACTTGAACAAGTACACAGAGCATCAAGAGGATTCCCTTCTCATTATGAATATGACTTCAAAACAAGGTATGAATGATGAGCACCTCTTCTATATTCACTCAGGATGTTCAAACCATGTAGCAGGCAATGTAGCTCTTCTTTCTGATCTTGAGGAGCCCAAGGGTAAGCACCAAGTGCAAACATGTGATGACACCAAGCATTCAATGGTCAAGGTAGGAAATGTCAAAACTTCTTATGGGAATAGAAATCTATTGAGCAGGGTTCTTTATGTACCTACAATCACCAAGAATCTGATGAGTGTTGGACAGATAGTGGAAAAAAGTTTGCAGGTTTGGTTCAACCAATATGGAGCTTTTGTGGAGGACCCCCAACATGGATTCAAGAGAATTTCCAAGGGAGAGAAAACACGTAGATTGTTTATATTTGAGCTTGAGGACACTAGAAATATTGCACTTTATAATTACAAGGATCAAACATTGTCTGAGCTTGAGATTTGGCATAAAAGATTAGGGCATATTGGTGAGAGAACCTTGAAACAAATATGTAGAGATCAATGTGTGCTTGGGATACCTAATGTATCCAAGCAACACATGATCTATAAATGTGGTGCTTGTCAGTTTGGTAAATCACACAGATTACCCTTTACAAAGAAAGGCTACATGCATGAAGATTATTTGGAACTTGTCCACACATATGTGTGGGGACTAAGCAAGGACCCTTCAGTTTCAGTCTCAAGGTATTATGTGTCATTCATTGATGATCTGAGTAGGTCGACTATTTTGTACTTTATGAAACATGAGGATGAAGTGTTCAGTTGCTTCAAGAAGTATCTTGCACTTGTGGAAAATCAAACAAGAATAAGTCTAAAGAGGATAAGGTCAAATGGAGGAGGTGAGTACTTCTTCAATGAATTTGATGCATTTTTTCAAGACAGAGGTATCAAAAGGGAATTACTACAAGGTATACCCCTGAGCAAAATGGGGTAGCAAAGAGGAGAAAAATGTTGATTATGGAAACAACTAGTATGAAAAAAGGCTACCTAATTATTTGTGGGTAGAAAGTGTATCTACTGCCACTTATCTTATTAACAAGTTGCCATACAAATCACTTGATGGGATGACCCCATATGAAGCATGGCATGGTAGAAGGCCATCACTTGATCATTGTAGAATATTTGGATGTGTTGCTTATGTGCATGTTCCATCTCAAATCAGAGGTAAGCTAGACCCTAAGGCAGAGAAGTGCATCTTCATAGGATATGATTTAAATCAGAAACGATACAGGTTTTATAATCCATCCAACAAAGGATTTATGGTCAATAGAGATGTTGTGTTTGATGAGAATGACTCTTGGTTTGAAAGTGAATGCAGGAGGTCAAGTTGCCATATGACTTGGAAGAGGAATTCCCAAGCCTCACCAAGGAGGAGCCAAGCCAAATTGAAGACATCAAATCAGATGATGAGGACACCATCAACTTAGAAGAATTCAAAGCATGGAATCAAAGGGAAAGGCCAAAATGAAGAGGTTGGACGACTTACCTGAATCATCCAACCAAGCTCTAAAAAGATCACAAAGGGAGAGTAAGAAGCCAATCAAATATGGGTATGATACTTCATTAGTTACTAAGCATTCCATTTATCTTGTTAAAAATTTATCATTTGAAGAGCGTTCTTCATATGAAGAGGCAAGAACCAAGGTAGAATGGAAGGAAGCTATGGATGAATAAATAGAAGCACTCCAAGAGAATTATACTTGGGAGCTAGTACCCAAGAAGTCATCAATGAAGGTAATTGGTTCTAGATGGATTTACAAAATGAAGAGAAACTCAGATGGATCAATAAATAGGTATGAAGCTAGACTTGTGGCTAAGGGTTTTGCACAAACCCAAGGATTTGATTATGAAGAAACTTTTTCACCTTTGGCTAAAATGCCAATCATTAGAGTATTGATAAGTGTGGCTGCATCTAGGAATTGGAATTTGTATCAATTGGATGTAAAAAATGTTTTTCTCAATGGATGGATTTTAGAGGAGGTTTACATGTCTCAACCTCCTAGTTATGAAGATCCAAGCAAGGTTAATTATGTGTTCAAATTGAACAAATCTCTTTATGGGTTGAAGCAGGTACCTAGGGCATGGAACCATAGGTTAACTACATACCTTCAAGATCAAGGATTCATGATGAGAAAAGTAGATTCTTCTTTGTTTGTCAAGAGAAGTAATTCAGAGATGATATATTTATGTGTGTATGTTGATGACATTATACTTACGGGTAGTGATGCCAATGGCATCAAACAAACCAAGAACCTAATGATGCAGGAGTTCAAAATCGGTGACCTAGGGTTTTTGAAGTATTTTCTTGGACTTGAATTGGTCTACACAAATTCTGGAATTTTACTCAAAGGAAATATGTGCAGGACATGTTGAAGAAGTTCCACTTGGAGAATGCAAAGGTAGCTAGCACCCTTATGGAGGTAAATCATAAATTGAGTGCTCATGAAGGTGATTTGCTTGAAGACATTACAGGATATCAAAGCATAGTTGGAAGTTTAAACTATGCAACCTTAACAAGGATTGACATAGCCTATGGAGTAAGTGTTTTAAGTCAATTCATGCATAAACCTAGAGCACCTCACTCGGAAGCTGCCAAAAGGATTTTGAAGTATCTCAAGGGTACTCAAAATCAAGGTTTATACTTTCCATACACATCAGATTTAGACATCAAGCTTTACTCAGATGCAGATTGAGCAGGTTGTAAGGATGATAGGAGGAGTACTTCTGGTTATCTTTCTTTTGCAGATGATAAGCCCATCTCATGGTCTTCCAAGAAGCAACCTACTGTTGCCCTATCTTCAACACGGGCTGAATATAGGGGGATTAGCCAATGCTACACAAGAAGCTATTTGGATCAGATTTTTATATACATATTGGGGGCTTCATACTCACTCACCTATGATCTTTGGTGACAGTACAAGTTCCTTGCATCTTGCAGCAAATCCTATCTATCATGCAAGAACCAAGCATATAGAAGTACACTAGCATTATGTTAGAGAGAAGCTATTGAGCGAGGAGATTCAATTGGCATATGTGTCCACAAATATGCAATGTGCATATTTATTGACCAAAGCACTTGATGGTACTAAACTTTGCAGGTTCAAAGGTATGATTGGCATGCAGGACATTCAAGAAGATTCATGAAGAAGTACAAGCCAAGATGTTTGGCTTGAGGGGGAGCTATTGGTGCAATTGGACAAGCCTTCACATTTGGCTTAATTGAAGGATTAGATGAGAAGGCATGTGATGAGTCACATGAACCATTGCTTGTAAACTTGGACATTTAGCACTTGTAAAAGTGTTTGTTCTTGAGAGAATATTGTAATCCCATTCATTTCATGGAGTTAGAAGAATAAAAGAGTTACAAGCTTTCAAGAGAGAATAAATCCTTAATCATAGTTACTTTTAGATGAAGCCAAATTTGAATGATGACTCACTATAAAAAGTGCTTGTAATAGTCGCGGGTATGTGGCCTCCTAGAGAGCTCTTTCATAGATCATTTGCAGGAGTTGACTACTCTACCCCATAGCCTACTCATCCCACTATCATTGAGCAACATTTCTATGACAATGATCTTGTACAACAATGTTTTATAATACATACATTTCATTGATCAACTCTGCTTACATCTCTGCTATGTCTACTCAGAACAATGATCTTTGTGTGACCATATCTCAGTTTTCTCTCCATCATTTTTCGTGTCTATAGCTTTTTGGAACCAACTCGAAGTCTTATTCAAGCTATCGAAATGTGAAGACATTTGGTTTAGCCAATTGGAAGAAATCCGCATCGAAGTACTCTCTGGTCATTCTTTGTACAGTCCCTAAAAAGTCGGGGGTAAGCATCCCATTGCTAAAATGATTGCTCAGTGTGTGGTTCATCATTTTAAGTGATTCTACTTGTAATCATTATCTATCTAAGTTAATTAGATACCGTGAAAAGGATTTTGATCAATTGCTATTGTAATGTGAGCACTGAGAAAAATATCCAGCAGGTGTCAAGACCAGAATAGCAAGTTTTTTATCACTAGCTATTTTCAAAGTTATCTGTTTTGATCTAATTGTTTGAAGCATCATCTCCAAAGTACATAGGTACTTATTTAGTTTCATTTGCAAGCTAAGAGTTCCTACTACATAACCTTGAAGTGAAATAGGGCAGGTACAAAGCAGGTTTCGGTAGTACCACTCACTTCCTTGAGGTATCCATCCATCTCTTCCTACAAAAATGACCAGATCCGAGTATTGGGAGATCTTGCCTCTTTCTCTCCTTGTTTAGAATGTGCTCCCGCTACTTTTATAACCAATGAGCATGTGAAGAATTTTGTGCCTCCTTCTTAACTCACCACTTTCATTTGATTGCCCACTACAGGCCACTTACTACAAGGCAGATATTGTATCTTTTACTCATCATGAATTTTGACTAGACTTTTCTTTTCTTTTCTCTTCTTTTCCTTTATCTTTATATTTGGTAAATTTATCCAAGCATAGCTCATGTGAAAATGAGCTTGTATATTTATCTCCAACACTCCTCCTCAAGCTCATTTGGGAGTTATCTTCAACCATGTCTTGCAAATTTATCACATCCTTGAAACCTTTGAGTTTAGAAGCATCCAAGAACTTTGTAAACATATTTGCAATATGCTCTTTGGTTCTTATGAACTTTATGTCCAAATCTTTGCTCAATACCTTCTCCCTTACATAATGGTAGTGGACCTCTATGTGCTTGCTCCTTGCATGAAACATAGGATTGCTTGCCAAGTAAATACTTGACATGTTATCATTGTATATAGGGATGGTTCCAACTTGCATTTAGAGATCAGCCAAAAGCTTTTTAAT